>CAUYLG010038896.1:0-18123 GCA_963573385.1 Cacajao melanocephalus
CATGTGAAGAACATGCAAGATTGTTGCATAGGTACACACGTGGCAGTGTGATTTGCTGCCTTCCTCCCCTTCACCTATATCTGGCATTTCTCCCCATGCTATCTCTCCCCAACTCCCCACCCCCCACTGTCCCTCCCCTATTCCCCCCAACAGACCCCAGTGTGTAGTGCTCCCCTCCCTGTGTCCATGTGTTCTTATTGTTCAACACCCGCCTATGAGTGAGAACATGCGGTGTTTGATTTTGTGTTCTTGTGTCAGACTTCTTAAAGCCAAAAAGCTTTCAGCCTCCAAGATTATGGTAGACCACCTTGGTACCACTCTATTCAGAGAGATATAGCACAGGAGCCATTGCTCCTGGTAGGAGTCAGCAGATAGCATTCATTAGTCTTCCTAACATTCTATGCAGCAATCCACAGTGCTCTACTGGAACTGTGCTGCTTGATCCCTCACCTTCCTTTGGTCCCCCAACCCACAGGTGACAGCTCAAGTGAGAGGGATCAAGATTTGCATTGGGAGAGGGCAAATGTCATCCTGGCTTAAAAGCTTCATATCCACAGGAACCAATATTTATTTTATCAACCTCATAAGCATAGCTTCCAGGATCTCTCCAAGGGATATATTTATATAAGAGAGTTATGACACTCCAGTAAACCCAATATTATAGTTTCTAATTAGATATTTACAATTCTCTTAGTCCAAATGCAAGCTACCAACCAAGGTTCATTTTTACCACAAGCAATGTTGCTTAGCAACTTAGTTATCACATACCACCTTATCTAGTTACCAAGGAAACAAAGCTAGAAAGTTATCAAAAGGTCAAATTCTCATGCAAAAAGAAAAGGGGTTGTGTTAACCCATTACCCACATCTGATCTCATCCAGGAAAATGTGAAATCAAATTGAATTTAATTTATGATTTGGATGTGAATACTATATAATTCCCCATTGTGTTTTATTTTTCTTTCTAGAGCTAATGTACACAGTGGAACTGGCTGGAGGGCTTGGTGCTATCCTCTTGCTGCTTGTATGTTTGGTGACCATCTACAAGTGTTACAAGATAGAAATCATGCTCTTCTACAGGAATCATTTTGGAGCTGAAGAGTTGGATGGAGGTAGGATGTTACCTCTTTTATTATTCTTTCTAAATGTTCTAATGTGTTTCCTGTCTTTGTTTTATTGAGGGGAAAAAATGTTACCTGCATAATCACTGGCAGCAGCTCATATTCTTTCAATGCTCAGTTTGTAAATTTCTCTTTTGTGCAGAAATATATGTGTGATGCTTTAGAGCCAATACTGTAGTTATTTTCCTCTGAAAGTTGTAAAGCGACACCTACCCATTTTAGAATTGTATTCCAAACAACACTTACAAATTACAAACACTAATTGCAATGCCATCAGAGTGTTCATTTTCTCTCACCTTGAAATCAGGACTGAAAGGCCAGTTTTACTTTTTCATAGGTAAGGAGCGTCTCTTTAATTGTGTTTTCTAGCCCAGTAGTTTGAAGTGAATCTTAATTTGTTCCTGTTTAGACTGCTCAGTTATAATAAACTGTACTGAGTTTTTTAAATTCATCAAGCAGTCTTTTCAATCTTGTTTATTTAGCTATATTTAAATAGGCTAATTTTTATTCCAAGTGTAGACCAACAGAAAAATGCACGAGCACATTGATTTCATAGTAATGCATCTAATATTTTTACTCTAAGTGAACAAAAAATATTGTTTTGTGGAAATCATAATTAGTATTTGCTTCTGATCATCAATGAATATGTATACAATCTAAGAGGAATTTGGAGTCCTTAAAATTGAGCTCCCTAAACTGCACATTAGACTTTATTTTCCTTTTTGCTCATTATTTAAAAACATAAGATAAAGCAGCAATATGGGAAGCATATGCAAACTGACAATGAATAGTACAGATGACAAATGTTTCTTCACTATTTTTTTGGTTTATTTTTGAGGTGGAGTTTCACTCTTGTTACCCAACCTGGAGTGCAATGGTGCAATTTCAGCTCACTGCAATCTCTGCCTCCTGGGTTCAAGCAATTCTCCTGCCTCTGCCTCCAGAGTAGCTGGGATTACAGGCGCCTACCACCGTGCCCAGCTAATTTTTCATATTTTTAGTAGAAACGGGGTTTCTCCATGTTAGACTAATCTTGAACTCCTGACCTCAGATGATCCACTGCCTCGTCCTCCCAAAATGCATGAGCCGCCGCACCGGCCCTCACATTTATATACTGTTTTTTCAGTGATTGTCAGTTTTGCACTGAATGGTACAAAGGAAAATGAGGCAATTGCCTATGTTGCCATGTTTCCAGGGTCCTCTGGAATAATAAATGCACAAGCAAAACTGTAGTTTTGTAGATCGTAAAGAGAAGTGGTTTATTCAGAATGCCTAACACTCCTCTCAGTTCACCCTTCTCTCCTTCCCATTAGGGTGAAGTCTGAGCTGCAGCAAAACTGTTTTTTTTCCTTAAGTTTTTAATTGCCAATTTGCCTATTTGTTTTTAACTTTCTTACCTATTGATACAAATTATCATTATTATTTCTGCTGCTGCTTTAAGGAAAAATAAGGACATTGCCATTGTCAGAAATACTGTTGAATGGGTACCAAGCATAGTGCTTGGCATTCTTAAAGTCATTCTTGCTAAACCTCACAAACATGCTGAGGTCAATATTACAATCTCCATTTTACTGATAAGGCAACTGAGACTTTCGGAGGTTAAATAACTTATTCAAGAAGATAACACAAATATTACTGTAAGTGGCCAAGATGGGATTTGAAAATAAGTCTATTCCCAAAGACTTTATCTCATTGGACACTCTCTATTATTTTTATTTTTTTATTTTAGTATGTTCAGTGTAATCTAAAGATCTGCTGTTGTTTGCACAATTAGCACAGTACACGGTATTTGAAACAGCAGATTATCCAAACACGACTCCCCTTTTCTGTTAACGCTGTTTTGAATATGTTTATTTTATGTTCTCAATGATATGAATGATTTTACCAAACCATCAATTTCTAGGGCAGTAATCTGTCATTTTCTGAATGTAGAAAATGGTGGAATATAATGAAAAAAGCACAAATCATATGCTTTGATTTTGATTTTTGCTGATTCGAAGTCTCATTTAGTGGATCCTGCTAATTGTAAACACTTCAGTGACTGACTTGGATACTTGGATAGCCTTACCAGATTTCTTGCTATTCTGAAGCTGCTGGGTCCTCAGTTTTTTGAAAAGTGTTTTAAGTAGGAAAACAAAGCAGACAAACACTAACAAACAGTATTCTAACAGATGAGAAAGTTCTCTCGGAAAGCCAGTTTGGTTAATAAATGCTTAGCAATTCTTAGAACTCTGCCTCTAGGGCCATCTTAATTAAGCACAATCAGGGGTCTAACTATTAGGGATTTTCTTGAAATGCCACTGAAAATGCATTAGGCCCAAAGAAAACCAAGATAACAGATTTGTCATCTGGATAATGTCAGTGTACAAGTTATTTCCCTAAAAGGAGGGAAAAAAGCAAAGACTGTCAAGGCAGTGATTGTTCACATGGTTTTATGGGAAGAAATTATTACTAGAACTGTAATCACATGTTCAGCCTCCCTGTATTAAAGCACACCCATTCCTGTTGAAATGGTGGACAGGGGCCCACTCTTAACTCCTGTCTCCTGCTGCATCTCACTTAACCTGTAGAACTTCCAGAAACACTTTTATCAGAACCACACGACAGTACTTATAATTATATAGCAAGTTTAAAATCTGTATCTTAATAAAAGTTAGATGTACATAAATGCAATTTCTTTAATTCTCTATTGCTCTAAAACCATTCAACTTGGCTCTCAAGTTCCCATTTCTACTGAGAAAAAACTCGTAACCTTGTTACTTGAAGATTACTCATTCACTTCTGGTTTGGAATTCAGCTTCTTGTGGGTTAACACTCAGTTGAAAATTGGGATGTTCCATTTCCCTTCTTCTCTTTTACTCTTGTTTAAACCTGTTTTTAGGGAACTCATATATAGCTCTCCAGTAAAGGAGAAAGTTACCTGGTATATATGCCATCCCTTCCTCACTTGAGATACTACCACCTGGTCTTTGGACACACTGAGCACTGACTGCTTAAGGCCAACATCCTTGTCATGGCCTCCAGTCAGAAGTTTCACATAGTCACCCAGATGTTTCTCCCTTGAGAATTTCAGACATTTTTATCTGTATTTCTAGTCTCATTAGCTCTGCTATACATATACCCACCTTCTCATTTAAAATAATTAAAAAAAGTAATCACCTTCTTTATCCTTTCCCTCTTTAATATACAGTTTCCGCGCTGAGTGCAGGATTTCTCTATAAGGTTTACAGTTTCCCAAGATTTTCCTTGGGAGACTTGACACAAATCCTCACTCTTCTCCAATTCTTTCTCAAACCATAGAAAGTTCTGTTATCCTCTTCTCCTCTCTGGGCCCCTGAGGGCCCCTTCTCAGAAACCCATGCAGACTCTAAACTTTAGTCATAGCCCCTTAGAGCCTCCCATACATGCTTTCATGGTCAAATAATTATCTACTCTTCCAATAGTGAAAAACTTCTCTGACATAATCAAATCCCATGCTTCCTAGCTCTGCAAGCCTTTTCTTCTTTCAAAGCAGACATGGCTATCAAACAAAACCCAAGTCTTTGTAAATTTTTGTCTTGGCTTTTAAAAAGTGTAATTTAGAGTCAAACCTGAGCAATGCTTTCTTTATTCTTGGCTACCATATTTACCTTCCCTGAAAGGATAATCATAAAATATTTTGGAAGTAAGGTAAGGCAAAGAATGATAACCAGGGGAAAATGTTTAGTAATAGCCTACTATATAGCAATATGATCATAATAGATTCAGTGGCCATTTACTGAATAACAAGTGATGTGTTGACTACCTTATCGATCATCAGAGAATCACACAATTAGAAAGACAGAATTTAAGCTCAGGTTTAAGTGGCTCTGAGTTCCAAGATTTATAGCCATTTTATCAGACTTGAATATGGAGTTTCTGGCATCAGGGACACATTCACTCAGTTCCTTTTGAGTCATTACAAAAGGCATTACCTGGCTATATCAGTTCTTTATCAGCAGGATTATGATAGAGAAGGATTCTAATATTTTTTCAAGATAGAACATATTGATGCTTTTCTCTTTCAGTTTATTCGCATCACTCTTTGTTCGCCTCTACATAACCTTATATTTATTGTGTCCCTTAGATTCAATCCTTAGTATTTCTAATGCCACAACATTCCTCACCCCCCATACTCATTCTTTGTCATCCTCAATTTTACACCTCAGTTCCTTGTATCATCCTCTACGTCACTGGCCACACTTTCTTCTCATGTGTCATTTCCAATTAGTCATCAATATCAGTCAACTGCACTTCTCAAAGATATTTTCCTTACCCTTAATTGCAACAGCTTTGTCCAAGCCTCCTACACTACGCTCTTGCTTTCATTCTCTACTCCTCTATTTCATCCTTCACATTCTAACAGAATTATCTTTCTAAGTACAAATTTACTGTTCTTTTTTTAATGCCTCCATTTTTCTAGACTTAGCTCAGAAAGCAATTGCTATCAAAGGGCAACCTACCTTACTTTTGTAGTATTGCCACCCTCATGGGATCTCAACATGCAGAGCTCTAGTTAGAATAAGATGTTAGTCTTCGGAATAACACAGCTATTGAGAAAGAAACTAAGACAATGCAATCATGTGTGGTTCTCAAAGTTTTGGGGGGAAAATGAAGTAACCACAATGGTTAAGTGGAGAAGAAGATTAGCTATCCCCCTACCACTTTGATTCCACAATAAAATGAAAGAAAGTTTGGACAAATTCTGCCATATAGATATTTATTAGCAGACAGCCTTATCACTCAACTTATAAACCAGAAGAAGTTCCAATTCTGTTGTTCGTGTGTGTGTGCATGTGCGAATGTGTGTGTGTGAATGCTTTTCAGAAACCTTGAAAGAAATTTTCTCCCAAGGCAAATACAGCAATACTCCAGTAGTAAGATTGGACTCACCTTCTGTTGACATACAAGAATAGTTTTCATCAAGACCTTTTTGGAATTAACTCTAGAAGATTTTCTCTGAGGGGGCAGACCACTGGCCCTGCTAGATTTCTGTAAGGGTGAGGATATCTTTCTAAATTGGATTAAGTAATTCATGTCTTGACTAACACTGATTTTACCATGAAGATACCATTTCCAAGACCCATTGTAAGCAGTAAAAAACCACTATCTTTAGCAATGAAACCTGATTTCTAATGTCCATTGTGTTAATTTATGAAGCATCTACTTTTGATCAAAAATATAGTTTAAATGCTTGTAGTGACTGCCTCTAGAGTGCTGCCTTATTTTAGTTAAATACTTGCTGACCATCCTTATATGGGCGACCTATTGTGTTTAGAGTAAAACTTATACTAATAAAGTACTACCACCATTTATGTTGGAAATATTTTAAAAAGCAATACAAACATCACAAGGGTATCAGGCTCCTTTGCTCCTCCATGTCTCTGAATGGAATGTCCCTTCAAGTTTTGTTTAAAGTTTATAATCCTGCTTTATATATATATTTTCAGAGTGGAAGATGGTTTCTGTTGTTGTTTTTGGCTTTTTTTCTTCTCTAAGAAGTATGTGGGTCATACTTACTCATAATGATGGCAGGGCGAGCTTTTAAGAACACTGTAATCATTAACACAAATCCTATTTTAAAGATGAAGAAAGAGATCTCCTAGTTCTACGCTGGAAGTTATTACAGGCATTGAACAAAATTAGTTAGAGCAATTTTTTATAATCTCCACCTTCATCTCAGAAAATATGAACCTCTGTTCTATTTCAGGTGTATTAAGTCCATTGACATTTATGAACTCTTAGACCATAGAATTTCTTTTTCTTTCTCTTTCAATTACAAGGTCACTCTCTATTCATAGATTCAGGAATTATTGTCCTTGTGTCCATTAGTGAAACATAATACCTCTGTAAATTATTGAAAAACCTCATAGGGATTTTTGGGTGGTTATTTTTTTTGGTGGGTGGGTAGTGGTAGTTAGACCATTTACATGCACAAGAATAATCTTTAGAAGCTAGAACAAGTTTTTCAATCCCAGATGGAGAGATGTAGAGTTGTTCTGTGTATATGACTTGCTTCAAATCATAAACTGTTAAATGGTGTGAACAAAGACTTCTTATCCCGAAGCTTGTACTCCCTTTAGTATTCTGCTACTGCTTATCCTCTTAAGACTTCTGAATCTATGTTGCCTGATGATCTCTTAGGGATACAAGAGAAGGAAATAAATATCTATAGAATGACTCCTTTGGACCAGGCATTTTGCTATATGATGGGGTCTCATTTAATCTTAGACATCTTCAGGAGGGTGCTGTTTTGTAGATCAGGAACTATAGTCTCAAATGAGTTATATAAAAAGTTATGGCAATCAATATTTGAGCTGAGCTTCTGGGTTTTTCCCACTACATTATACCACAGATATTTTAACTAGTATCAAATTTAAGTGTTTGAGAACTTATAGATTCAAGTAATCCAGAAAAGTACCAAATGGCAAAACATGTGAACTCAAACAGTACTGTAAATACTTCAAAGTATACAAGTCAAGCAAATTTATTTTACAATAATTGCCAGAGGTTGTCATGAAAAGAAAAATTTGAATTTTCAAAGAATTGAAATGAAAATAAAAATTTATTAAGACAATGACATTCAATAATCATAAAATCAAAACAGTAAGAATTTATCTAATGTTTATTCACTCAAAGTTATATGATCTCTCTCTGCTGAGATTTTATTTGAAAAATCGTATCTTGAAAATGTGGGAAAGCATGTAATGGCACATCTGAGATATAAAAAGAAATGTGGCTTACTTTTTGAAAACTATAATTTATTCAAATTTTATCAATGCAAATTTATAATTATCACAGTTTTCTGTGATAATATGCCACACTTAAACATACAAAATCAACTTTTAGGATTAAAAAAAGATGAAATATACAATTTATCTTTGAACCCTCCTCCAGTTTCATTTTAGGAATCCATTTACTGAATGATAGCCTCTGCCACTAGTCAATTTCACTTATGTGATTTATATATACTTGAGAACAACAACAAAAAAAAGGAATGACCAGCTGCCAAAAACATTTGACAACCATTCAATAAGTGTTTAGAGGTTAAAAACTCCCCCAAACTGGATGTCATACTTATAACATTTTTATTGTCAGTAAATCTTTTTTCTAGTCAAATCCAATACAGCCACTACCTTCATCTTGAAAAGGGAGTCTTCAACCTACATTTTCTTAAAAGCTGTGTTATTCTAAAAATTCCCACAGATTCCTTGCTTCCTTAGTCCTTTTAAAGAACATTGAGGGTATTATCCTCTCATATGTAAAAGAGAAAGGTGCATTTATCTAACACCTTTCCAAACCCTCTTTTCATTCCTGGACATAATTCCAGTTTTTCCTTCCTCATCAAGATTTCTTAGTATTTTAAATTCATGTTCTTACTTGTTAACTCAAAAGAGTCCAAACTTTCTTTTTCCCCTCAAAAATGTTTTTATAAAACATCAACGCTGTTAGTTCATTCAATTTAAGAAGACATATGTGCTGAGCCTGTTGATTGAATTCAAGTAACCAAACAACTAGTTGAATGATTGTATCTTGGGTTTTATTGTTTGTTTTTTGTTTTGGTTTTCTGGTGGAGCATATCTGCCAGTGTCTTTTGAAAGTCATAAGAAAGAGTAACTTAATGACTACATTTGAGATTATAAAGATTTACTACAAAGAGTGTGTATACCAGCTGTTTTTCATCTCTGCTGTGAACAGAATTATAGTTGATGGCTTAAATTACAGAAGCATTTTGAGAATAAAGCTCAGAATAAGAAATACACTCTTGTATCAACCTATAACTACTTTTAAGCTGTTTATAAATGAAAGTTGAATTTAAATGATCCTAGCCCCATCCTTTAAAAAATATTAGTATAATTTTGTTTTTCATGATTATAAGAATGTCAGCTTTTTCAAAGTTTCACCAGTCATATGAGGTTCATACACATAAAATATGTCAATTTATGTTCTTACTTATATCAAAACAATCTAAGAAGTACTATCCAAGATGCATATATAGTTAGGAATTAAAAAAGGGGAAGATACCTTATAATCCATATGCTTTTGAGTCAAAAAACATTGCTGAATTTAGTATGCCATCTGGCACTGTGTTTCCAGTCTGACAACTTTCAAATCATGGGTTTGCTTCTCTTGGTAAATAAATGCCTAACCTATTACTGCACTGATGCACACTCTGGAGAAAGAGAGAAATTAGATATCACTCAAGTGCCCCATTGGTTTGAGGATGGTGCTGCAGATGCTCGAAAGAGGCTTTCTACCAGTATAATCTACTTGCAAACAACTTCATTATAATCGGGAAATATTAACTTAAATGCTATAAATACATCCAGAAGACATAAGGAGATAGAAAACTAACTGATGTCATAGCACCAATTCCTAAATGTCATTTAAGATTAATATGGTTACTTCATATATTAGTCTAGGCAAAATTTTATCCTCTTTTTGATAAAAATGTGAATTCTCAGCTATTTTATTGAGAGTATATCTTCTCTAAGTATTAGGACCATCCATCATGGAGCTGAGGGGGCAAGGTTTAGTTTTTATGATGCTGTGGCCAAATACCTGGCAGATAACTGCAGTTGCTGGTGTCATTGAGACCTCTGCATGCTGTTCTAGAACAGAGTTTATTGAAGTGTGGTCTCTCAATCAGCAGCAGCATCTCTTGAGAGTTTGCTATAAATATACAAATTCTCAGAACCTACTCTTCACCTACTGAATGAGAAACTCTAGAGGTGGGGTCCAGCCCTCCAAATGTTTGTCATTCATGCTCAAGTCTGAAAACCACTTTCCTAGAAGCATTTACACAGACCCTAAGGTCTTTTCATGAATCACAGTAAGAAGCTACAGTTCAAGATAGGAAGCCTGTTATATTGTGAGCATGTGAAGTGTGAAGTGCATGATGAACATGCAAATTAAGGTGTTCAGATTACAGGTAGGAGTGGGGGACTATCATAATTCAGAAGAAGTGAAACAGGATCATGCATCCAAATTGAGGCATCTACACAGAAGTGATGTTATGGAAGTTGATATTATGGAAGGAAATGATACTTTTAAGGGAAAGTGGGCTGAAAGAAAAATGAAGTGGACCACAGAAAACATCTTGCAGAAAGACAGTATTTATGGGTTGGAAGAGAAGTTTCCGGGAAAGAAATAGGGGAATCAGAAACATAATATTATATAAGCAAAGTTAATAGTTATCTGAAATTTACCAGCATGAGTGGACCAGTTGTTTACATCTCTTCTGATTTCTTAATGTTCTGTTTTTACTGGTATGCATGTTGATATGGTTTTAAAATAATTTTAAGCCTAGGCTCAAACTTAATCAGACCACTAGAATTAACAGACATATATAAATCTCAGGAAGTGAGTTTTAGTGTCCTTGAAGTCAAAAGGATTGTCCCAAAGCCACCAGAGCAACAGTCAAGAATGTTCCTCTATTGTTGATGTTTTATGGCCCAAATATTTTAAGTTCTATGCTTAACACAAAGTTCATTTTATTCTGAAATTCATGAGTGTTTCAATTTAACTTGATCTAATCATCAAGTAATAATACACTGCCTATTATCAGGGAAGCACAATAGATAGCTGAAGACATTGATATTGGTAGACTCAGTATATTGACAGTATTTAAAATTTAAGTGAACTATGAATCTTGATATCTTATTCTAAAAAGGAAATTGACGAAAGAGGATAAATGAGTTCTTATTCTTAGAGCAAATGAGAAAGCCGAGATGCTATATTAGAGAAATTAATATAAAGATAACAAATGATAGTAGTCCTCAAACATTTGAAAGTTTCTCATGTAAAAAGGGGGAAGAGTAAGGAGAAAAATTAGATTTTAAAACTAAGTTTCTTTTATTTACATTCTACTTTTTGATTCTTATGGACAAACTGATTATCATAATGAAAAATAACTTGCAATATATTATGTGTAAGATAAGTGGAGACCTGAAAAATCATGTCTTCCTATAATCATTCAGTTTAATAATATTCTCAGTCCCAATATGCAAGAACTGAGTCCCAGTAAAAAATTAATTATCCCAAGTTTGGTTTTATTTTCTCCCCAACAGAAAATCAACACAGCACACATTTAAAAAATCATTCCTCCACATTAACTCAGTCTCAGTTTTCTGTCTCTTTTTTCAAATGTGTAAAATGGCCTAGGGTAGGATCAGGGAAACATAAGATTTAGAGTAAGAGCATACCAATATCCAAACATATGGCTTTTACAAGCAATCAAAATTCTCTATGATATGTGCATCAAAAATGGTGAAAGTTGGCCAGGTGCAGTGGCTTACACCTGTAATCCCAGCATTTTGGGAGGCCAAGGAAGGCGGGTCACCTGAGGTCAGGAGTTCAAGACCAGCCTGGCCAACATGGTGAAACCCCGTCTCTACTAAAAATACAAAACTTAGCCAGGTGTGGTGGTGGGCGCCTGTAATCCCAGCTACTCAGGAGGTTGAGGCAGGAGAATTGCTTGAACCTGGGAGGCGGAGGTTCCAGTGAGCTGAGATCGCACCACTGCACTCCAGCCTGGGCAACTGAGTAACACTCGGTCTCAAAACAAAAAAAAATGGTGAAAGTCTGCATTACATTACTCTCTTCATTGATTTTTCTCTACTTTTTTTCACAACAACATCAGCAACAAACCAAAATATAACGCTTTGTACCTCTAAACTAGTTTTAGAATATTTGGCATCATTGAACTCTTAATGAAAATTAATGAAGGCTTCCTTTTTTGGTCTTTCAGAAATGGGACATTTCAAGATGTCTATGAAAAAATGTGAATGTTTTCAAGTCCTATTGTTATCTTTTTAGAATAGTGACTTCAACTTTTATTTTGATTTATTTTGACAGACAATAAAGATTATGATGCATACTTATCATACACCAAAGTGGATCCTGACCAGTGGAATCAAGAGACTGGGGAAGAAGAACGTTTTGCCCTTGAAATCCTACCTGATATGCTTGAAAAGCATTATGGATATAAGTTGTTTATTCCAGATAGAGATTTAATCCCAACCGGAAGTAAGTTAATGTTTTCATTTGAGAGTGTGCATATTCATCTGAATGTCTGTGTAGTCATCACTTTTTCATGGAATTTTAATGTTTGGCTCTATACTTCAAAGTTTGTATCTGTTAGTTTCCCAAGAAAGAAATGTTTTTGTGTGTTCACATGAAATTTAATTTTTGCTAGTTCAGAAAAGATATTCCATTACTGTATAAAGCATCTCATTTTATGAGCCTTGACATTGAAAGAAACCAAATGAGAGATTTGTACTGGGAAAAATATTGCTGGCATTAGGAGAAGCCAGTCCCAAACTCTATTCAGTGATCATTAGCGATTTTCATCTGCTTAAAGTGTTACCCAACAAACTATTTTCATTTAATTTCTGAAAGAGAGAATCTACTGGGACTTTCTGGACCAAGTTTTCCATTTACTCATTCTGATGTACTCTTTTATCTTTTATAGCATACATTGAAGATGTGGCAAGATGTGTAGATCAAAGCAAGCGGCTGATTATTGTCATGACCCCAAATTACGTAGTTAGAAGGGGCTGGAGCATCTTTGAGCTGGAAACTAGACTTCGAAATATGCTTGTGACTGGAGAAATTAAAGTAATACTAATTGAATGCAGTGAACTGAGAGGAATTATGAACTACCAGGAGGTGGAGGCCCTCAAGCACACCATCAAGCTCCTGACGGTCATTAAATGGCATGGACCAAAATGCAACAAGTTGAACTCTAAGTTCTGGAAACGTTTACAGTATGAAATGCCTTTTAAGAGAATAGAACCCATTACACATGAGCAGGCTTTAGATGTCAGTGAGCAAGGGCCTTTTGGGGAGCTGCAGACTGTCTCGGCCATTTCCATGGCTGCGGCCACCTCCACAGCTCTAGCCACTGCCCATCCAGATCTCCGTTCTACCTTTCACAACACGTACCATTCACAAATGCGTCAGAAACACTACTACCGAAGCTATGAGTACGATGTACCTCCTACTGGCACCCTGCCTCTTACCTCCATAGGAAATCAACATACCTACTGTAACATCCCTATGACACTCATCAACGGGCAGCGGCCACAGACAAAATCAAGCAGGGAGCAGAATCCAGATGAGGCCCACACAAACAGTGCCATCCTGCCGCTGTTGCCAAGGGAGACCAGTATATCCAGTGTGATTTGGTGACAGAAAAGCAAGGGACATCCCGTCTCTGGGAGCTTGAGTGGAATCTGCAGTCCAGTGCCTGGAACTAAATCCTCGACTGCTGCTGTTAAAAAACATGCATTACAATCTCTAGAACACGAGGAAAAACAGGGTCTTGTACATATGTTTTTTGGAATTTCTTTGTAGCATCAGTATCTTCCTGTTTTACCATGTCTTTTACCATTACATTTTTTGACTTTGTTTTATATGTCATTGGAATTTGTAAATTTACATTTTTTTTTAAAGAAGAGACTGGTGTGTAGATAGAAAACCGTTTTTTTGCTTCATTAGTTTAGTTTTAGAATGGGTTTTTGTTTTATTTCCTTTTTTATAAATTTTATTTTGCTTTTAACATTCCTTGGGGTGCTTGGACAAATCTGTCCGATGGGACAAGGAGCACCGGATCCTTTCTCGGGTTCTGCCTAAAATCAACTGGGCCACATCGGCCTTCAGAGAACAGTGCAACAAATGCCAGCATTGCCATTCATGGAAAAAAACAGATGAGAAGAACACTTGTTCATAGGAGGGCCCCACCAGTCAGAGCCCTGAATCTCTTTCTTGTCCCACCTCATTCCCCACCTCTACCTTGCTAATGGTGGCATGATGTGTAAACTCTGTGGAGGGGTGGGGGTGGGTCTAACTGTCTTAACATTTAAGTCACTGCTCTTCAGAATACACTCTAGACCCAAAGGTGTGCTAATCACTTCACAGTGACCACTACAGAGTGCTAAGAAGAGAAGATCAAGGGCATGAAATTGGGGAAGAGTGTTATTTTCGTTTTTTAAATGAGTTGATGTACCCTTATATATATATATATAAATATAAATATAAATATAAATATATATAAAAACAAAACAAAAAAAAAACAAAACAAAAAAAAAAAAAAACAAAAAAAAACAGAAAACAAAAAAAAAATCAAGCCCTATATTTGATCACTTCCTGGAAAGGCATGAATGTGTTTGTGGCTATTTTTGTTTAATATTCTACTTCCTCTTTTCCCTCTATAATTTCTCTGCAAATGAGATTATGTGCAAATGCCAGGCAAGTTAACTCAAAAGAGTGAATCAACGCAAGTCAAAATGAAATTTACACTGAAGGCTTCCAAACCAAAGGGAAGGACAGGATGTGTTATCAAATATGTTTTGTCACCTTGTATTATACAAAATGTTATTTTCTAAAGAGTCAGAGAAAATCTGTGAAACTTACTGTACGGCCCCCTTGTAATTAAATGTTAACTCGCTTGTATTTACTTTTCAACACTACATTAAGAATTAAGTGGTTTCAGTTTGTGGACATAAGCAACACTTATTAATATGAAGGTGTTTAAGAACTCAGGAGGGCAAAAACATATGAATACCAACAGAGATCAGTATTTTCAAAATAAACATTATTTATACAAAATAGTTTTTAAATTAGATCAGAAAGTATTTAAAATAAGTTTACTGTATAAAGAATTTGCTTTATTTTAGCTATATAATTCTATCTTTCAGAAAACAGAAAGCTGATGCTCCCAAGAAATCCATTCCTTACCATTTAGCTTTATGTTTGAAATCAATGACATAAGCAGTAATTCATATTCATGTGAAGATTGATACAAAATCAATCACAAAGGAATCTGCAGAGGGCAGAGTTGTTAAAAAGAAATATTACCTATGTAGCTTTTAGTTTTTAAAAAAATCAGTGTGATAAAACACTGATAATAGAACTTATATATTAATTTAGTGATTCATTGTAGGAATTCCCATCTCATCATCATCTGTGGGCTCGTGTAGTGACTATTGTATGTTTGGTTTATTCCTACCACCATTTAATGACAAAACAGTTCTACAGTTTTGGTCACAATAGTAAGGTGTCAGTTGGCCACATACCCATACACACACACACACACACACACACACACACACAAAGTGCAAACTGCAATAGGGTTCATTGGGGAGGGTGAGATTAATTTGCAAATATATGAGAAAGAATTATAAGCATTTGTAACAATGCAAAGGTCTCAGTATCTGTGTGACAAGGTAAAGGAGCTTTGGGATGTGCATTGATTATTATTTGCTTAAAAAATGTTTATTTCCCTGACAACTCACCTGGGTCCTTCTCTACAATCTGTTCTTTATTCCCGTGCTCTCCCCTTGGATTTGTGTCACATTTTCACAAACCAGAAGTGAAGCTGCAAGGACACATAAAACTTTAAGGTCAGCTTTACACGTTGGGTTATTTTCAGAATCTGAGAAGGCCATTGTTTACTTTGTACTATGGACAGCTGTCAGGGACTGGTGGCAGTGTACCTCACTGGACTGGATTCCAAACTCCCTCAGTACTCAGAAAACTATAAACATGGCAATGGCCTGATTTATCTCTTTGTTTTTTAAATTTTCTTTAAGTGCACAATGGAAGTATGGAATAAATGTAGAGGAAGTAATCAGACCACAGTCATATTTTAGGCATCCATAGGTGTTAATTTAGCTGCATTGGGAGTACATTTTTTGTTCTACTTTTAGTGTAGATTTAAGCACTTTGAATAGCATGATTCAGGGATTGATGGGTAATATTTGATATTTTCACAACTTATGAAACTTCTTTTTCCTCTAATGCTTTGTCATATTTAAAAAATGAAATAAATGCAAAAGAAGCTATCTATGGCTTTAGAAACATTCCTCCCAAGTATTCCTCTATCAGCTTCATGTGAGAACAAATGAAGGAAACTGCCATGTGTCCACATGCTCTATGTTTAACAAAAGTTCTGTTAGAACTCACAATAAAAAGAGAAAAAAAAATCTATTTCCCCTAGTGCTTAGGCTTCATCCTTTGCTTTTTTCAGTGGGGGCTGTGGGGGATAAGAATATTATAGTTGTGAAAACACAGTTGAAAACGTGAATATGTTAGCCAAGCTAGGGGAGAGAATGGACTTCCAGACTTGGACGTATGTGATGTTTGGTATTGCCTGTTTTTCATCAGTTTCCGCTCGAGCTCTGAACGACACATTGTGGATTCAAAAGATCATCTGGTTCCTTAGTGTAACCTCTACTTGCTGCTTATGAGCATCCTATCCCTTATTCTGGCGCTCAAACCTTTGCTTATTTAATTTGTACTCCATTCCTTAGGTCTCCTGTGGGCAGAGAAGATATTTGTATCTCATGTAGACAGCTGATTTAAGTTTAGATCAATTCTATGAAACAAATCTGAGACAAGATGATTTAAGAGACCTGAATCTACTATATTTCTGTAGCTAAACACTCAACTGTTCAAACAGTAAACCACTTTGTGATAATTATTTTCTTCATAGTATATGTATTTGGACCCTATCAACTTAATCTTCAAATATAGATGCTGGTTTTTTCATATTTCATTACTATCTAGCATTTTATAACCAAAACAAATATTAACTGAGAACCAACCTCTTAATTGTAAGTCTTGTTTATCATAGAATAGTCATTAACTTTTCAGATATCATTTATATAAATTAAGATCACCATTTCTAGGAAAACATTGATTCATACATTTGTGAATTATTTTTGGATTCTGGAATGACACCCTAGTTCTCTTTTTTCTAAGGAGTATTTTTTTAATCTTGTGATTAATTTCTTTATTTTTTTATTAGGTTAAGTTTGTATCATTAGTCCCAGAAGAAAGCCTATTGAAATTCAAAGGATAGCATCAGCATTATACAAATGAAATGACTGACTGGAACCAAGAGAATACACAGACATGGAAGAGGAAAATCCCTTCTCCTGTCTCTGATTTGAACTTGCTTTCTCATTAATCTCATTATTGACATAGCTGACTAATACAGGTGAAATATTATTAAATAGGTTAGAAATCCCATGTACAGACAGACACACATTCCCTGTTGCTGAAAAACTTTTCTAACAGTACATACAATTTTTACCGAAAGATGGTGATGCAACTAGAATCCCTAAAAGGAGATGTTTGTCAATGGAAGCAGAGGCTATTCCTTGTCTTATCATAAATCCTTTGCATTTTATTGTTCTGAACAAAGAAAGTAACCAATAATCAAAGTTTGATTATCCCTAATAATAGATCTTAATCTTGGGTTCAAAGATACCTTGGGTCTACATAAAGGAATAAAATAACGAAGCCCTTGAAATTCCAGACAAAATTGTTAATGTGTATAAAACTATGTTCATCTGAATGTGAGTCTCAAAGTGTCGATCACCTAAAAAGCTATTGATGTTTGGATTTAGAAGATATTCTCAGAAACTGATATTCAGATAAACCCACATGTCTTGCAGGCATTGTTTTATCTACCACTCTCTAACTTCATTCACAAAAACTCAGGAGATGATTATTGTTCTACTAGAGACAAGTTTCCTTCCAAAATGGACTGATGTTTTGGGAGACCTAGCCTATAGTAAACAAAACATTTGTATGATGACAAATAATTCATGTTCAGATAAAAATAATTGGCTATCATTGTTGTGATAATCTTACGTCTTTACCCATTCTAAAAAATAGTTTGGGGTGAATGTGAAATTATATAATTTGGCAATGATGACTTATTTCAGTAAATTTCTTTCTGATTTGTGTTAATTATTTTTCCTACAGTATAACTAAGAATTCATCCAGTACAGTAAAAGAAGAAACAACCATTTGACGTGTTTTTCTAAAAAAAAAAAAAAAAAAAAAAAAAAAAAAAAAAAGGGCCACTATCTTACCCAAGGCAACCAAGTGATGAAAAGATTCCATAACACCTGCTTATGTGGCCATAGAGCCATTTTCTCTGAGTTTCCTAACTGTTTATAAGTCTCGTCATC
>CAUYLG010038897.1:0-22259 GCA_963573385.1 Cacajao melanocephalus
TAGGGACATGGATGAACCTGGAAACCATCATTCTCAGCAAACTGACACAAGAACACAAAATCAAACACCGCATGTTCTCACTCATAGGCGGGTGATGAACAATAAGAACACATGGACATAGGGAGGGAAGCACTACACACAGGGGTCTGTTGGGGGGGAAATAGGGGAGGGACGGGGGAGGTGGGGAGGTGGGGAGAGATAGCATGGGAAGAAATGCCTGATATAGGTGAAGGGAAGGAAAGCAGCAAATCACACTGCCACTTGCATACCTATGCAACAATCTTGCATGTTCTTCACATGTACCCCAAAACCTAAAATACAATAAAAATTAAAAAAAAAAAAAAAAAAAAAAGTAGAGCAATAGCTCTCAGGGGAGAATGCGGAGGAATTAGGGGAAGACTGGAGAAGCAGGTTATCAAATTATCATAATCTCCATAGATTTTTTAAAATTACACAGCACCCACCCCCAAACACACACACAGGCACTCATATATACATAAATACATCCAATGTGCCCTACACAGAAATCGCTTCTGTAGTCAGCCCCTGTTGGGGAGGGGAGCGTTCTGTTTTTCAAGTGTGGCGGGGACAAAAAGTATTATGACCACTAAACCAAAAAATTCTTTCCTACAATAATTTGAGCAGCGTACTCCTCAGGGTGTTGAAATTTAGGACTACCAACAAAAGTGCCCGGTCCCAACTCTTCGAGAGGACCGCCAACTCTTTACAGTGTGCTGTCGGGGATGATCAGCAAAAACTGCAGGACATGGCCCTGGTTAGCTCGACACAGCCTCCTAACTCCGAGCGCGCGGGGGCACTGGTGGCATCCAATTCGCGGAGCTACCGCGCGTTCTCAGGCCCCAAAGAAGCAGCCCAGGGAGGTAGCGACCCGGCGCCGGCGCGAACCTCCGCGAGGTGACCCCTGAGGAAGTCTCCAAGCAGCAACTCACCCCGCGCGCAAACACGGCCGCCCGGATTGCGGGAACAAACGCTCCTTGCGGGAGTGAAGACGGAGACTCTTACTCCCGCGGGAGACTAACCTGTGAGTGACAGAAATACCATGCCGTGACAACCTTGAGGAGTTCTTCCGGGTGCAGAGAGAGGTTGGTAAATGCCCGCGGGTCGGCGCTCTAGCGGGGAGCAGTCGAAACTTCCGGCGTCTGCAGCTCGCCCGCTAGAGCGTCGAAGCCTGGCGACCGAATAATTCCGCTCACTTCAGGTTCTAAATGCCAACGTGGGTCCTCGGGCCGGCTGATCCAGGGCTTAGGTCGCCGGGACTTGTGGCTTCTGCTTCTCAGACGCTCGGACTCGCGTCGGGAAGGAGTTCGCCTCCCTTGGTCCTGGCGCTTTTTTTTTTTTTCTGCGTCCGGTTATTGCATATGCATTCAATCCAGTAGCACTAACCCGGGAAATTTAAGCCACCAGCTCACGTTGCTCCTCGCAGAGATGCGGCGCTTCCGCTGGCCTCCAAGGACCAGAAGCCTGGGGCCGTCTGACTCCCACTTTAGCACTGAAATCCATGCCGCCCCCTTCAGCTGACAAATTTGCCAGCACTAAATTTTATTTTATTCTACAATTAAGTGCCCAGTTAACACCAGGGAGTACGGAGGTAAGAAAATTTCAGAAGTCAGGTGGATAGCATTTACCTCATAAATTTGTTATGAGGATGTAAAGCACGTAGAATAGGGTCTGGCACTTTGTAGGCACTCAGTAAATGTTAGCTGTTACTATTTTTATGTTATAGTCATCATTATTATCATCTTAATGTCAAGCTTTAAGTCCAAGTACCTTTCCTCCGCAAAGCCATGACTCCAAGACTAATTAACTTTAGCCTGAGGCATTCTTTAAACTCGCTCACACATCCCTAACAGAAAAAATTATTTACGTGTATCATATATGGCATTAATATGCATGCTATAAAACTTTCACAAGACATCAAACATTTTAATGAGGTAAAAACAATTTTAAAATGTTTTTTAAAACTTCTAACAAGTTCTTTTCTTCCTACTCAACAATTAGATTGCCAGACGTACATTCTACCACTTTGGAATCCGCTAGCTAAATGAGCACATTTATCAAAAACCTGCTATTAAATTCTGATTTCCCAGAATGTTTCTTTTAGGAAGAATTAATAGACACTAATCAGACTGTGAAGTGCTTGAACCATAAGGACTATTTAAATAGTTCTTAGAAAAAAAGAAGAAATAAAATAGTCATCCACTGAGTAGTCTTCATTGATGCAACATTGACTACTGACTTCTTACATTTTTAAAAAAAGAGATTGAGGTTATAATACCTTACACCAAGCTTAATATTTCAAAGAATAAATCAACTAATAAAAAGCTTATGAGGTTTGGTATATGTGTATTTCATTAACATTCATGAAAATGAATCCCAGATCAATTAGCTCCTGTTCTGTACCAGAAAGAGAAATACGTTTACTTTGTAAGTAATAAAACATTAAATAGGCTTTTCTGACCATTTGCTTGAAAACTCAGAACTTACATTTCTATCACTGGATGTAAACCTGCTAAAGTTTTTGTCTAAATTAGACATTAAAAACAACTCTAGGCCGGGCGTGGTGGCTCACGCCTGTAATCCAAACACTTTGGAGGCCAAGGCGGGCAGATCACCTGAGGTCAGGAGTTCAAGACCAGCCTGACCAACATGGTGAAACCGGTCTTTAAAAAAAAAAAAAAAAACTCAGTAGTGAATGTTACCTACCCAATATTCATTTTCTTCTAACTCATTTGTAACAAAATCCTTATTTTATTCAGATAGCTACCTATTCCCAGAATCAGAAAGTGATACTGATTAAACCAGTCACCATACAAAATTTTTTTGGAAATAGTTGCTGATCAAGGAACAAGTATATGACCCAAATTGGCTCAATCTGACTGAAGGAAAGGACCTCTGTTTCATGCTCAGGAGAAAGTTTCTGACATAGTGTCCTCTTGACATGAAAACATCTATCCCACACTGTCATTAACAGCCATCTTGCCCATCACAGAGAATAAAACTGATGGACAGATACTGACAACAACTAAACAAAGTGATAAAAAGATGTCCTAGGTGACATCATTCTAAGCCTAGAACTCACCCTGTATTTGAACCCCTTGTAGGGATATCTAATAGGTTTCTTTATTGTTTTTGTTTTTTGTTTTTTCTGAGACTGACTCAATCTGTCACCTAGGCTGGAGTGCAATGGCATGATCTTGGCTCATTGCAACCTCCACCTCCCAGGTTCAAGCAATTCTCCTGCTTCAGCCTCTCAAGTAGCTGGAACTACAGGCATGCACCTCTGCACCCAGTTAATTTTTGTATTTTTAGTAGAGAAAGGGTTTTACCATATTGGCCAGGCTGGTCTTGAACTCCTGACCTCAGTGATCCACCCACCTTGGCCTCCCAGAGTGCTGGGATCCTTATTGTTTTCTAATAGAGATGCTATAAAGATTAAATGGGTTAAATGGTGCTGGTAATATTGTAAATGTTTAACAAATATTAGTCATTAACTCAGCTTAAGTCAGGGATTCTGTTTCTGATAACCAAAGTATCCCATCTAATATACAGCCTACCCCTCTTTTTCTATATATTTAAAGAAAAGTTCTGTTTTGATACTTTTTAACTTCTAAGGAGCCAGGAAAGGGGTAGGAGGTAGAAAGAGGAGGGGCTGACTGTAATGCTGTATGAGGGGTACTGTTAAGTGGTTAAATGGCCACTTTGAGAAATTCACTCAAAAAACATCAGGATCCTAGAACTATCAAATCTGAATGGGGTTACCACACATCATAGTTGTATGTATGCATGAAAGTATAATTCCCTGCATATTAATATTGTACTCCACTGCCTTACTAAATTGCTTTATTATTTGAATATTCTTGTAGAGTTTCTAGGATTACAATCTTATCATTGAAATAGTTTTACCTACCTCTTTCCAAGTTTTGTACCTCTACTTTCTCATATCTAATTGCTTTGGCTAGTATTTCCAGTAAAATATATAATAATAATAATGACAGTAGACTTTTATGTCTTATTCCTGTCTTTAATGAGGTATCCCTAGAATTTTCCCATTAAGCATAATGCTGGTTTTAAGGACTGAGGTAGATATCTTTTATCATGTTAAGGAAGCATCCATCTATTGAGAGAATGAAGAAAATTTGGCATAAGGGCTTTGAGAAAACAAAGCATTGAGTGTGCCATAATATCCTGTCATAAAAATAAGTAAAAGCTAGACAGTATTACCTCAAAGACACTAAGAAAATTAACATTAGCTAAGTTAGTATGAATGTCCTTTCTTGCTTATCTTACTACCAGCATGAAATTCAGTCCTACCTAGTTTGTTTACAAGAAATTCATCTGTGATACCTGATTTTTAACCCTGAAAAAGTTATTTGTCTCCTACAAAATGTCTGGTTTAATGTAAAGTTAATGCTTGCTCTACATATTTTTTGTTTTCTGCATTTGTATTTGTCGTTACATATACTCCAAGCACATGCTCTATATGTTTGTTATAGGAAATCATGTGCACCTTCTATTGTTTCGTTATATGAAATTATAGTTGTTCAAATATGCTGGTTGCAAAAAATAAAGGACACTTTATTATAATAATGGGGTTAGATCATCAAGAAGATATAACAGTCTTAAATTTGTATGGAACTAATAGCAGAGCTTCAATAAACGTGAAGCAAAGACTGAAAGGACAATTAGAAAAACTGAAAATTATAGTGGAGATTTTAACATTCACCTCTCAGCAATTAATAGGAAAATTAGACAAAAAAAATGAGTAAGTGCATAAATAACTAGAGCAACACTATTAACCAGCTTCACCTATTTAATATTAATAGAACACTCCATAAATAGCAAAAATACACCTTTGTAAGTGTGTAGAATTTTTTATGCTAGTTCCTAAAATAAACATTGAAAAACTTAAACAGATTCTAATTGTACACAGTATGTTGTCTTACCATAATTATAAATCAGTAACAGATATCTGGAAAACCACAAATATTTTGAAATTAAGTAGCGTACTTCTTTTGAAATTAAGTAATACACTTTGGGTCAAAGAAGTAATGGTAAGGGAAACAAGCATATTTTGAACTGAATAAAAATAAAAATATATATCAAAAGACATTGAATGAACTTAAAGTAGTGCTTTAGAAAGGAAAATTTAGCTTTACATGCTTAATATAAGGAAATAAAAATATAAGAAAAGTATAAGTTAAATTATTTTAGCTTCCACTTTAAGAAATTAAGGGGAAAACAAAAATAATAGAAAATGAAATAAGATACTTTTGGAAATCAATTAAAAGAGCTAGTTCTTTTTTCAGCTTATTTATTTATTTTTAAGACAAAGTCTTGCTATGTTGCCTAGGCTGGTCACAAACTTTTGGGCTCAAGCAATCTTCTTACTTCAGCCTTTGGAGTAGCTGGGGATTACAGGCACTCACCACTGCACCCAGCTAAAAGGGCTCGTTCTTTTAAAAGAGCAGTAAAATTGGTAAAACTCTAGCTAAACTGACCAGTCAAAAGAAAGCGAGAACACAAATAACTAATATCAGGAATGAAAGAAGAGAAATAAGTAGAGATATTAGAAGAAAAATAAGGAGTTCTGTTTCTGGTTACAGCTGTGTACTTCCTATTGGACCAATCTTCCCATAGGTAAAAACTAAAAGTTCTGGACCAAGTACAAAAAATAACTACCTGAAAGTACTGGAGAACACCCAAAGAAGGTAGATACCAGAGGGAAGTTGATGCTGGGAAGAAAGAAATGGGGCCCAGGGAGTTTCCCATTGTCATGGGTTTTCTGCTTGAGGACAGGCCCCGGTTGTTACTCTCAATCTTACTGGTTTGAAAAACCAGAAGACAGAGTTTGGGACACATACAGCATCTGGAAAGTGGGGGGAAATCGAAGAAAAGAAATCTCCCAGAAAGGGAAGAAGTCAGAGAGAAGGAAAACCAAATTGTTTGTATGTACTAGCTGCCCACATATCTGGCTGACACCTGAAACATATGTGTGGCAAGCCTTTTGAGCCATGTAAGACTCAAAAACTGAAGGGAAGCCAAGCGCAGTGGCTCACTCCTACAAACCTAGCGCTTTGGGAGGCCAAGGCAGGAGGATTGCTTCGAGTCAGGAGTTCAAGATTAGCCTAGGCAAGATAGCAGGACCTCATCTCTTAAAAAAAAAAAAAATTTACAAATTAGCCAAGCATGGTGGCACACGCCCATAGTCCCAGCTACAGATGTGAGGGTGAGGTGAGAGGATTGCTTAAGCCCAGGACTTCAAGGTTACAGTGAGCTATGATTGCACCATTGCATTCCAGCCAGAGCAACAGAGTGAGATGGGGAAGGGAGGGGAGGAGAGGAGAGGGGAGAAAAGGAAAGCGAGAAAGAAAGAAGGAGGGAGGGAAGGAAGGAAGGGAAAGAGAGAAAGAGGGAAAGAGAGAGGGAAGGGAGGGAGGAAAGGAAGGAAGGAAAGGGAAGAGAGGGAAGGAGGGAAGGGAAGGAGAAAGGAAGGGAGGGAGGGAGGGAAGGAGGGAGGGAGAGAACACAAATTAACAATATCAGGAATGAAAGAGGACGAGTTATTACTGATCCTGCGAACATTAAAAGTTCTGAAGATGGTATGACCTTCACAGATGTCCTGAAATGAAGCACAAGGCTAAACTTTAACACCCCCACATTTATTAGTCATTGTATATCAGCTACTCCAGGAAGGAACCATGACCAAGGATGAAACAGTTCTTTTCCACAGAGGCAACTCCTAAAGGAAGTGCCTAAGCAGATGGGGAAATGAGCATTTCATTCCTAGGTTGTGCCCCACAGCAACCACCATCTACCTATGAGAGAAAAGGGAGGGAAATATTTGGAGAGTTTGATTATATTTAAGATGTATCAGTGGCTCAACAAAAGAACAAGAAAAACATTAATTAGGTAAAGCATCATGAAAGATGTCCTTAAAAAGTAGGATTTAGGCAATGGAAAAAAGAGCATTTCCAGCCGAAGAATACTGTGAGACAAAGCACAGAGTTACAAAAAGGAGGAGCTAATTTCTAAAATTATTGAAACTTTATGTGGATTTGCAAGTATGTTCTCTTTTTTTAAAACTTTTTATTTTGAAATAATTATAGATTCACAGGAAATTTGGGAGAAAAAATATAAAGAGCAGTCCTGTGTACCCTTCACCCAATATTCTGCAGCAGTAACATCTTATGTAGCCGTACAACAATATTGAAACTAGTGACTGCAGTGGCTGCCGCTATCACAGCAGCTGCAGCAGGGAAGCACAGCTAGGGATGCACACACCAGGGAGCCAGGGGGAGCCCTGCCCCTTCTGAGTTGGGACGGAAGCTCCCCTTGCCACTGCAGCTGCCCAAATCGCAGCTACAGACCCAGGCCTCCTGCTCTATTGAGCAGGCAGGAGCCCTGCCCTCCTGAGCGGAGCTATAGCCGCTCAAACTGCAGCTGTGGATCGAAGCCTCCCTGTGTTCTTGGGGGAGCTGGGAACAGGCAGGCTCTGCCCTCCCAGGTGCAGCTGCACCTGCCCGTGCCCACGGCTGCAGACCTGGGCCTCCTAGCTCCAGGAAGCAGACAGGAGCCAGGGACAGACAGGAGCCCGGGACAAGCAGGAGCCCTGTACGTTCCAAATTTGCAGGGTGGAAGCTCCCTGAAGCAGCTGTGGGCACCACCCTCCCCCACCACGTCCCTGAAGCCTGGGGGTAGGTCTTCTCCCACTGCTGATCTCTGACTGGGGATTGGGGCCGAGCCTCAGGGCCATGAATGGCAGCAGAAGGCAGATTGATTCCTGTGCAGAAAAGGACGGGTCCCCAGTAAGACCCCACCTTCCAGCCAGGGAGGGCCTGAAGACTGGGGGCCAGGCTGCCAGTCCCGCCACCAGAGTGGGGAGTCATGGTGCCTCTTCCAGGTGCCCATGGCTGCCCATGGACCAATCAGCAGGTCTTTCCTCCCTGCTGAGGTCCATAAAGTCCTGGGCTCAGCCAGAGCAGGGCAGAGGATGGCCAGAGAAGGAAGAGGGCAGAGAGAGGAAGGGAGGAACAGCTGTAGAGAGGAGTACCCTCTCCTCTGAGAGCTGCAGAGATGACCTGCCACCCTCTCTGGTAAGAGCTTCAGAGACCTGCAGAGGCATCCAAATGACTTGCCTGTGGAGAGGAGCCACCCTCTTCAGAGCCTCCTCTCTGCTGAGAGCTGAACAATCAACAAGAGGACCAGCCTACAGAGAGGAGCTACCCACTCCTGTGAACTATTCTAATACTAAATAAAACTCTTCTTCTTCTTTACCCTTGACTTGCCTGCATACCTCATTCTTCCTAGATGTGGGACAAGAACTCAGGCAAAGGCACCTCAGCTACAGAGGTTTCCAACCAGAAAAATTGACACCCCCGAGATCATGTAACACCAGGAAGTTTGCATTGGTATGATCCGCAGAATTTATTCAGATTTCACCGGTTTTATATGTACATTGTGTGCTTGTGTGTGTGTGTGTGTGTGTGTGTGTGTGTGTGTGTGGTTCTATGCAATTTCATCACATTTCTATTCATCTAACCATCACCCCAGTTAAGATTCAAAACAGGCTGGGCGCAGTGGCTCACGCCTGTAATCCCAACACTTTGGGAGGCTGAGGTAGGTGAATCACGAAGTCAGGAGTTCAAGACCAGCCTGGCCAAGATGGTGAAACCCCATCTCTACTAAAAATACAAAAATTAGCCGGGTGTGGTGGCAGGTGCCTGTAATCCCAGCTACTCATGAGGCTGAGGTGGGGAATTGCTTGAACCTGGAAGGCGGAGGTTGCAGTTAGCCAAGATTGCACCACTGCACTCCAGCCTGAGCTACAGAGCAAGACTCCGTCTAAAAAAAAAAAAAAAGATTCAAAACAATTTCATAACATCACAAAGATCCCTGCTACTTCCCTTTCATAGCCACAGTCAGTTCCTGTCTTTCCTGCCAGACCCTCTCTGTAACCCCTAGCAACCACTAATCTGTTCTCCATCTCTATAACTTTATGGCAAGTATGCTGTCTTTTCAGTTAAAACATAGCTTTCATTACAGCCAGTGTTACTTTGTGAGAAACTTAGTAGCATCTTCACCTTGGATTTTTAAAACTTCTAATAAATTATTTCATTTCGTAGTCAGATTGTCCAGTACACTTTATACCAAGGTTACTGCAAACCTACTATAATTAAATTTCTGTTCTCCAGTTCTTTATCTTACTCTGAAAGATGATTTCATCCAATGCTTTATAAAACAACTATGACCAGCAGATGTGAGTGATTTTGCCTCTTTTTTTTTTTTTTTTTTTGAGACAGGGTGTCATTTTGTAACCCAAGCTGGGGTGCAGTGGCAGGATTTTGGCTCACTGCAGCCTCAACCTCCTGGGCTCCAGGGATCCTCCCACCTCAGCCTTCTGAATAGCTGCAGGAACACACCACCATGAACTGTCTTTTTTATTTTAGCCATCTGTATTAGGCTGTTCTTGCACTGCTATAAACAAATACCAAACACTGGGTTATTTATTATTTATTTATTTTTGAGATGGAGTCTTGCTCTGTCACCCAGGCTGGAGTGCAGTGGCGTGATTTTGGCTCACTGGAATCTCCATCTCCTGGGTTCAAGTGATACTCCTGCCTCAGCCTCCTGAGTAACTGAGATTACAGGCCCACCACCACACCAGACTACTTTTTGTATTTTTTAGTACAGAACATCAACATGGGGTTTCGCCATATTGTCCAGGCTAGTCTCAATCTCCTGGCCTCAGTGATCCGCCCACCTCGGTCTCCCAAAGTGCTGAGATTACAGCGGTGAGCCACTGCCCAAGACTGGGTAATTTATAATAAAAGAGGTTTAATTGGCTCACGGTTCTGCAGGCTATACAGGAAGCATAGCACACCTGCTTCTGGGGAGGCTTCAGGGAGCTTTCAAACATGGCTGAAGGCAAAGGGGGAAGCTAGAGTCTCACGTGGCAGGAACAGGAGCAAAAGAGAGAGTTGAAGGGAGGTGCTACACACTTTTAATCTACCAGATCTCACGAGAACTCAACATAAGAGGACAGCACCAAGAGAATGGTGCTAAACCATTCATGAGGAATCCACCCCCATGATCCAATCACCTCCCACCAGACTCCACCTCCAATACTGGGGATTACAATTCAACATGAGATGATATACAAATGAAATCACCATTCTAGTGGAAGCAAAGTGGTGTTTCATTATGTTTTGTATTTGCATTTCCTTGATGAGTACTGATGTTGAGCATCTTTTCAAGTGCTTATATACATCTTCTTTGGATAAATGTCTGTGTAGATCCTTTGCCCCTTTTTAATTGGTTTCTTGGTCTTTTTTTAAAAATGAGTTACAAGACTTCTTTATATATTCTAGATACAAGTCCCTTATCAGATACATAATTTGCAAAAAAAATTTATCTTATTCTCTGAGTTATCTTTTCACTTTCTTGATGGTGTTCTTTGAAGCACAAAAAAATACCAAAATTGATCACATTCTTTGTTAAGCAAACTTATTCCCATAAAAGAAGTAGAGAATGTTATTAAGAAACTACTCCCCTAAAGCACCAGGCCCAGATAGTTTCATAGAGAAATTCTACTGAACTTTCAAAGACCAAATAGTCCCAATGTTTTATACATTATTCTAGAATATTGAAAAGGAAGAAAGACTTCTTAACTCCTTTTATGAAGCAAATATAACACTGATGCCAAACCAGATAAAGTCAGTGCTAAGAAAGAAAACTACAGGTTAATGTCATGAATATTGATGCAGAAACATAAATATTAGCAAACAGAATCTAACAACACATTAAGAAAACAATATGCCGCAAACAAATGGATTTATTCCAGGATGCAACATTGGTCTAATGTCAGGAACCCCATTAATATAATACACCATGTTAATATATGTAAGGAAAAATTCACATGGTTCTTTCCATAAATGACGAAAAAACCCTTTGGTAAAATTCAATACCTTTTCATCATTAAAAAAATAAGAAAAAAGGAAGCGAAGGAGACTTTCTTAATATGACAATGTTTACACATATACGTACACACACACACATTTTAGTTGTAAAGTCAATATCTTAATGGGAAACACTAGAAATATTTCCGCTAGGATCAGAAACAAGCCAACAATTTTCACCACAATGTGACGTTGTAGAGACAAATCAGTCAGAAGAGTAAATAACATATAAGTAAAACTATTTCTTTGTCTTTGTATTTGATTTTTTTGAGACAGAGTCTCACCCTGTCACCCAGGCTGGAGTGCAGTGGCGAGGTCTTGGCTCACTGCAACCTCTGCCTCCCAGCTTCAAGCAATTCTCCTGCCTCAGCCTCCCGAGTAGCTGGAACTACAGGCACCTGCCACCACGCCCAGCTAATTTTTATATTTTTAGTAGAGACAGGGTTTCACTATACTGGCCAGGCTGGTGTCAAACTCCTGATTTTGGGATCTGCCCACTCGGCCTCCCAAAGCGCTGGGATTACAGGCATAAGCCACCACGCTTTTTTGTTTTGTTTTGTTTTTATTTTTTTATTTTATTATTATTATTATTATTATTTTGAGACAGGCTCTCACTCTGTTGCCAAGGCTGGAGTGCAGTGAGTGGCATGATCTCAGCTCTCTGCAACCTCTGCCTCCCAGGTTCAAACCATTCTCATGCCTCAGCCTCCTAAATAGCTGGGACTACAGGCACATGCCACCATGCCTGGCTAATTTTTGTATTTTTTGGTAGAGATGGAGTTTCACCATATTGGTCAGGCTGGTCTTGAACTCCTGGCCTCAAGTGATCCTCCAGTCTCGGCCTCCCAAAGTGCTGGGATTACAGGTGTGAGCCACTGCACTCGGCTGTAACTATTTTTGTTTGCAGATGATATGATAGTTAAACCTGAAAACCCTCAGAGAATCAATGATAAAAATAACTCGAGTAGTGACATGATTTCTTAAAAATGCAGGCCATAAAGTTAACATATGATGATTATATCATATATGCCTTCATAGACACAGCCATTAAACAGAGGACAAAAAGGTAGAGAAAACCCTATTTATGATAGCAACTAAAAAGATTAAATACTTGGATTGAATTTATCAAGAAATATGCAAAACCTACATGAGAAAGATTTTAAAACACCCTTGAAAGATACAAATACAGACTAGAACATCACCATTTAAAAACAAAAAACCCCTCAACATTATAAAGATGACAGTTCTCCCTAAGTTAATTTATAAATTCAATGCAATCTCAAAGAAATTACCAAAAAGCTATTTTATAGCATTAGACAAGTCAATACTGACTTGGAAAAGCAGAGATTGCAGAGTAGCCAGGAAAACAATGAAAAAGAAAAACTATGAGGCTAGCCTTATTAGACATTAAAACATACTATACAGCTGCTGTAATTAAATACTGGTATATGAATAGATAAGTAGATAAGTAGAATATTATAGAAAGCTCAGAAATAGACCCAAGTACTGTACATATGGAAATTTAGATAGAAGCCATATCTCAAATCACTGAGGTAGATATTTTAATAAATGGTGCTGAGAAAACTAGGTAGCCACTTGGAAAAATGATAAAATCATATTCATACTTCACACCATTAACAAGAAGAAACTCCAAATGGATTTTTTTTTTTTTTTGCCTACCACAAGGATTCTAAGTGTACTAAATCCAAATGGATTAAGAATCTATATGTAAAAAATAAAACTATACAAGAAAGAGGGGGGAAAAGATCATAGGTGCATTCCTATTACACTTTGGAGTAAGAAAAGGTTTTTAAAACTGTGGCTTAAAATCTAGAGGCATTAAAAGATTGATAAATTTAACAAAACATTAACTTTTAAAATTTTGTATGACAAAAACACCATAGAAAATCAAAAGACAACATACAAAATGGAAGAAAATATTCAATTTGCAATGTATCATGTGGCTGGGTGCAATATATCATGTGGCTGGGTGCACAATATATCATATGGCTGGGTGCAATATATCATGCAAGTGCAGCCAAATGATATATTGTGGGGACTTTGGGAGGTTCAAGAGGAAGGATCACTTAAGGCCAGGAATCCAGGATCAGCATAGGCAACATAGTATGATCCCTTCTCTATAAAAAAAAAAAAGAATTAATAAGTATCTGGGCATGGTGACATACACCTGTAGTCCCACCTACTGAGGAGGCCAAGGCAGGAGGATCTCTTGAGTCCAGGAATTAGAGGCCGCAGTAAGTTATGATCACGTCACTGCACTCCAGCCTGAGTGGCAAAGTAAGACCCTGTCTCCAAAAATAGAAATAAATATATCATGTAAACTTATATCCCTAATTTAGAAAGAAATCTTGTCGGTTGAGGGACAAAGAACCAAAAATTCAATACAAAGTTGGAAAAAGACATGAACTGACAATTCACAATATAAAGGTCCTGAAAAATATAAAACACAAGTTTAAACTCATTCACTATAGAAAAATACAACTGACATAATACTTCACACTTAGGCAAAAATGTTAAAAGTATGACAATACATTCTGCTGGTGAGGCTGTAGGGAAATAAACCTCATTGCTGGTGGATTTTCAAATTTGTGCAACTCTTATGAAAGGGAATTCAGCCATGTCTAACAAAGCTAATAGGTACTTTTTGACACAGCCATCCTACTTATGGGAAACTACTCTGAATATACAACTTTAAGCAATATGAAAATATACATCCATGAGCATTGTTTTTAATGCATAGAATTGGAAATAACCTAAATTCCCATTTTATAGGAAACAGGGGAAGAACAGAGAAAAGGAAATAGAGATGGAAAATAAACCTCTGAAAATACCAAGTTTTATAGTTTTTATTTTGGAACCAAATATATGTTATACATAAATTAAAACAAAAATTTAAATTAAAAATATATTTAAAAGTCAAACTCTAAAAACAAAGAAAAAATTAAACAAATGAGCCTAATTCTGAATAAAGTTAGGACCAAGTGCAGTGGCTAATGCCTGTAATCCCAACACTTTGGGAAGCCAAGGCAAGTGGATTGCTTGAGCTCAGGAGTTGGAGACCAGCCTGGGAAGCATGGCGAAATCCTGTCTCTATTAAAAATACAAAAATTAGTTGGATGTGGTGGCACACACCTGCAGTCCCAGCTACTCAGAAGGCTGAGGTGGGAGGATTACTGGAACCTGAGAGGCAGAGGTTGCAGTGAGCCAAGATCATACCACTGCACTCCTGCCTGGGTGACAGAGTAAGACCCTGTCTCAAAAAAAAAAAAAAGATAGTGGTATGAACACTTGAAGAAAGATTATCGTGACTATTTTTTTTCCTTTTTCTTTACTTTTTTTTTCTTTTTTCCCAGGCTGGAGTGCAGTAGCCCAATCTCAGCTCACTGCAACCTCCGCCTCCCAGGTTCAAGTGATTCTTATGCCTCAGCCTCCCAAATAGCTGGGATTACACGCAAGCGCCACCATGCCCAGATAATGTTTGTAGTTTTAGTAGAGACAGGGTTTCACCATGTTGGCCAGAATGGTCTCGAACTCCTGACCTCAAGTGATCTTCCTGACTCAGCCTCCCAAAGTACTGGGATTACAGGTGACATGAGCCACTGTGCCCGGCCATGATTATCATGACTTTAAAGCACTGTATTTTAACTACACATCTTATGACAAAAATACCTGCAAAGAAATTATAAATTGAATTCAGTACATTTCTATTTGTAGTAATATTATTTTTTATGTCATTATAATAGTTTGTATATTTAATGTATATACATATATTAGGATAAAAGATAATAAATAAGTATATAAGTATTGCTGGGAAAAAATATTTTCACAACAAGAAAATGAGATTCAAATACAAAATCAAAGAATAAAAACCTAGCAGTCTTTATTTTGAATTAAAAGTATTGGTAATAAGTAGAATTGACTTATTTTTCTCTCCCAACGAAATAAATATTTCCAGGCCAGGCATGATGGCTCAGCCTATAATCCCAGCACTTTGGGATGTAGAGGCGGGAGGATTGCTTGAGCCCAGGAGTTGGAGGTTATAGTGAGCTATGGCCACACCACTGCACTCTAGTTCGGACAACAGAAAAAGACCCTGTCTCAAACAAACAAACAAATAATTTCCTAGCCCTGTTTACCAGATAGTCCTACAAATAATGACAACAAATTAGCAATGAATACCCATAGTACTTGGATTGTGGTCTTTAACCATTGCTCTCCAAGAGAAACCAGGACTCTTTGAAGAAATTATTGTCTCCAGATAGGGGATGGGAAGTATGAAAAATGAACCTGAAATATCTTGTTATATCTGAAAGCAGGAAAGTTATCAAAGACGACTGGAATCACATTAAAAGAATGCAGACATCAACTGGACCTGGCCAAATATGAGGCAAATTTGAGCATCAAAATAAATAATGACTGTCTTGAATCAGAATTCATTAAATCTATATGAAAACCTATGAGTTTACAGTGATAACTAAAGAAAACAAATTCCCTGATTCTTTTTGGTGGTTGTTAGAACACCAACAGTGTTCTGAATATAGGTAAGTAAGGGAAAACAAATAAGCATTCACATGCATTTTCCGTATATCCTATAATTCAGGGTAACCAAATAGCCAGTGAGGGAAAATTCTTCTGAATAGAAAAATTCCAACGAATAAATAAAAAGGGAATGACAGATTTATTTTATTTTATTTTTTATTCTATTATTTTTTTTTGAGACAGAGTCTCGCTCTTTGGCCAGGTGCCAGGCTGGAGTGCCGTGGCGCAATCTCAGCTCATTGCAACCTCCACCTCCCAGCTTCAAACAACTCTCCTGCCTCAGCCTCCCGAGTAGCTGGGACTACAGGCACACCCCATCACACCCAGCTAATTTTTGTATTTCAGTAGAGACAGGGTTTCACTGTGTTGGCCAGGATGGTCTCAATCTCTTGACCTAGTGATCTGCCCCACCTCAGCCTCCCAAAGTGCTGGGATTACAGACATAAACCACCGTGCCCAGCCTTTTTACTTTTTAAGCAGTCTCACTCTGTTGCCCAGGCTGGAGTGCAGTGGCACCATCTTGGCTCACTCCAACCTCTACTGCCAGGGTTCAAGTGATTCTCCTGCTTCAGCCTCCTGACTAGTTGGGATTACAGGCTCAGACCACCACACCTGGCTATTTTTTGTATTTTTAGTAGAGACGGAGTTTCAGCATGTTGGCCAGGCTGGTCTCGAACTCCTGACCTCAAGTGATTAGCGTGCCTTGGCCTCCCAAACTGCTGGGATTACAGGTGTGAGCCACTGCACCAAGCCGAAGAATGACAGATTTAGAAGATCACCTGGAAAAAGGCAGTTGGGCCTATAGGTTTGAGCTTCAGAGAGCAATCTAGCCTGAAGGTACATATTCAGAAGTCATTAGGCCACAATGAATGATGAAAGCCTAGGGAATTTGTGGGAATTCAGGAGGGGACTGAACAAGAACCAAGGGTGCAACTGTTCATATTGTCAAAATGAAGGGCTAGGCAGGGGAAGAATAACTAATGAAAATGGCTAAGCTGAATTAGGCAGAGATGTATGAGGAAGAAACGTGGAAGGATAGGTTAGTGCTGCAGAACTCAAGCGGGACAGCTTCAGGAAAGCAGGAAAGAAGGGAGCCGTGGGGAGAAGGGGCTGCAGAAGGGGGTCACCATGGCAGATGCAATGGAGAGGCTCAGTAGAGTGACACTTGGGAAGCCCGTGCTGGCAATAGGGATCTTCAGTTACAGTGGAGGACAGAGGTAGCAGCCAGACTTCAGTACACTGAGAAACACTGAGGAAAGTCTACTAGTAAAAGGGAAGAAAAACAAAAAAACAGGGAGAGTGGCCTGAGAGCTATATAGATTCCATGAGAATTTCTAGGATTCAAGCCAGTTTATAACCTCACAGAGTCCTGTGAGGACTGAGTCAGAGAAAATGAGAGAAAAGGACTGAGATTTGTGGTCCAAAAAGTTAAGAAGATTCTGGCTTGATGATATTTAAAAAATAAAAATTATTAAGATACAGCTGCTGAAACAACAATTCCCCAAAATACAGTAGCTTAAAGAAAAGAGATCTCTCTATAGAAGACCAGTTAACTCTCCCCTACCCCTCATACCTTGATAGTGTTGAGGACAGAAGCTTTTTATTACTTTTTCTTCTTTTTTGAAACAGGATCTTTCTGTTGCCCAGGCTGGAGTGCAGTGGCGTGATCTCAGCTCACTGCAACCTCAACCTCCCAGGCTGAAGTGATCCTCTGGCCTCAGCCTCCCAAGTAGCTGGGACTAGAGGCATGCAGCACCACACCTGGCTAATGTTTGTAATTTTTTGGTAAAGACTGGGTTTCGCCATATTGCCCAGGCTGGTTTCCAACTCCTGGTCTCAAGTGATAGGCCCATCTCAGCCTCCCAAAGTGCTGGATTACAGGTGTGAGCTACTGAGCCTGGCCCCGCTTTTTTTTTTATATTGTTGCCTTATTGTGTTCTAGGTTTGGGGTCAGCCAACTACAGCCTGCAGAGAAAATTCAGCCACTGCCTGTTTTGGTAAATAAAGTCTTCCTAGAACACAGCCATGCCCATTGTTTACATATTGTCTGTGGTTGCCTTCCCCTACAACAGCAGAGTTAGCAGCTATGACAGACCCTGGGTGTCCCAAAAAGCTGAAAATATTTACTATCTGGCCCTTTACAGAAGAAATATGCCATTCCCTGTTCTAAGGTGTTGCGCTCTTCCACAAAGGCAAAAGGCCACACCACCATGTCCACTGGATCTACATTCCAGCCAGAATGGAAGGAAACCTGAGCAACTGAGGGAACACTCTTGTCTTTTGAAGGAATGCCTTGGAAATTGTACAAGTCATTTCAGTTTGCATGCTTCCAATTCAAACTTAATCTCATAACCATACTTTGCTGCAAAGGAGCCTATGTAACGTGGTCTATTCTGGGCACATGTGTCCAGGCAACATTTGGAAAACCAAAGGAAAGAGAACAGATACAGGGGTTGATTCCTTGTTTCTACCGCGGTATTGTATTGAACAGCCAACTATGGATTACCAGGTGGACAACTACCACACTACAGACACTTAAAGAGGTGGACAAAGTCGAGTTTTCCAATGCAAATAACAAGAGATAACTAAGTTTCCATCTGTGGCTTACATAAAAATTAAGACTTAAGTTCGAAAAGACCAAAAATTAAGGATGAGCATTAAATGTACAGATTCATAAAGAAGTTAATACTTTACCACATCTCGATGTCCTGGAACTGAGGCAACTTTGAAACTTGAAGGAGGCACTGACCTAAACTAGAGTGGTGGATGGGAGGGATGGGCTGATAATGGCCCTAATAGCCAAACACATTGCCAGGCAGTTAGAAGAGCAGGACTGGGCCAGGATATATTTGCCACATTCTGGCCTGGCAGATGAGCTGGGTTCACAGCTGAGTATTGAAAACCAAAGGGAGCCGGGCGCCGTTGCTCACACCTGTAATCCTAGCACTTTGGGAAGCCGAGGTGGGCGGATCACCTGAGGTCAGGAGTTCGAGACCAGCCTGGCCAATATGGTGAAACCCCATCTCTACTAAAACAACAAATTAGCCAGGCATAGTGGTGGGTGCCTGTAATCCCAGCTACTCAGGAGACAGAGGCAGGAGAATCGCTTGAACCCAGAAAGCAAAAGTGGCAGTGAGCTGAGATTGCACCACTGCACTCCAGCCTGGGCAAAAGAGCAAGACTCCATCTCAATACATAAATATATAAATAATCAAAGGGAAGAGCAGAGTTGGGGGGATGCCAGGAGCATCTGCCCTAGCAAAGGCAGTGCTCTCACTAAAGCCAAAAGGGAAGCTGGAGTTAAGGGTCTGAGGTGCAAGACACTGCAGGGAGTCAGCTAATGCTGATTTCTTAATAGACATTACCCTCAGAGCTAGTGTATGAACAGTCAGTGTTTTTAGCTACCCAGAATCCATTTCCCTTGCTCTTAATACTGTTCCAGTTTCTCTGGAGAGAACTCCCTCACCCCACCTAGTGCACATGCTTTATGTGGAGCGTCAGACCTACTCCCTCCAAATCAAATCATGCTTTCCTCTGGGACGGTGATTAACCAAGAGGTAATTATGTAGCCTAATCAGCATGAAGGTGTATTAGTCTGTTCTCTAGCACTGCTGTAAAGAAATACGTGAGACTGGGTAATTCATAAAAAAGAGAGGTTCAATTGGCTCATGGTTCCACAGGCTGTACAGGAAGCATGATGCTGGTGTTATGGAATCTTTGGGGTTTCAATTTCCTGGCCAGAAACCTCTGTGACCAGCGGCACCTTTGCCTGAGTTCTTGTCAAAGTTCTTGTCCTGCATCCAGGAAGAATGAGGTATGCAGATAAGGGACGGGTAAGCAAGATGAAGATGAGCTTTATTAACTGTTAGAACAGCTCAGAGGAGACCAGCAAGGGATAGCTCCTCTCTGTAGGCAGGTCATCCTGTGGAGTGTTCAGCTCTCAGCCGAAAGGGGGCCCTGGAGAGGGTCACTCCTCTCTGCAGCTGGTAGTCCTGACATCTCTGCAGGTCCCTGAAGCTCTCAACAAAGAGAGTAGCTGCTCTCTGGAGCTGGTCATCCTGTCCCGTCATCTCTCTCTGTACTCTCCACCCTCTGCCTTCCTCTGGCTGATCCCAGGGCTTTTATGGACTTCAGAGGGGAGGAAGTGCATGCCCATTGGTCCATGGGTGGCCATGCAGGGGTGGAAGAGGCATCGAGTCCCCACTCCAGTCTGCAGGTCTCTTAGCCGGCCCCCTGCCTTTAGGATCTTCCTGGCCTGAAGCGGGGGCCTTGCCAGGGATCCGCCCCCTTATACCCAGGAATCTATCTGTCTGCCTCCCACTGCCATTCATGGCACTGGGGCTTAGCTCCAACCCCTCTCTGAGATCAGATTAGGCCCCAGGAGAGGAGAGAGGCCAGGCAGCAGAAGCAGACACCCCAGGCTCCAGGGAGGTAGGGGGCTCTTCCTGGGCTCCCGAGGGCACAGGGTGCAGAGATGCCTGGGTCCTATACCTGGGAGGGAGGCCACTACTGCGCCCCAGGAGTTCCTGCCCCACCAACTGGGAAGGGGTGGGGCTCCCGTTTGTCCCAGCTTCTGCCTGCTCCGTGGAGTGGGAGGTCCAGGTCTTCAGCTGTGGTTGGGAGGCTGCATCTGCACCCGGGAGGGCAGATCCTACCTGCTCCCGGTCCCCACCAAGAGCACAGGGAGGCTTGGATCCACAGCCGAGGTTTGGGCGGCTGTAGCACCGCCCAGGAGGGCATGACTCCTGCCTGCTCCCTAGAGCTGGAGGCCTGGGTCTGCAGCCGCAGTTTGGGCAGTTGCAGCAGCAGCATCCCGCCACAACTCAGAAGGAGCGGGGCTCCCACCAGCTCCCTGGAGTGTGCAGCCCCTGCTGCAGCTGGCGTGATGGCAGTAGTCGCTGCCACTGGAATCTGCTTGGCCTCTGGGAAGGCCTCAGAAAACTTACAATCATGGCAGAAGGGGAAACAGACTCATGTGGCTAAGGCAGGAGCAAGAAAGGTGCAGGGGAAGTGACACACACTTTTAAATGACCAGATCTCACTACAAGCACCAAGAGGGAAATCTGCCTTCATGATCCAGTCGCCTCCTGCCAGGCCCCACCTCCAACACTGGGAATTACAATTCGACAGGAGTTTGGGCGGGGACGCAGATCCAAGCCATAACAGAAGGGGATGCAAGAAAGCATTTTACAGGGCTCCAAGAGGGGCTTTAGCAGGCACTCTTTGCCACTGAACTTGAACTTAGGAAGATATGGGGAAAAAATGCCTGCTATGCACATCTTGCTAGAGAGATTGTGTCTAAGGATTGAGCCAACAAGGAGTTGTTGACAGCTATACACAGAGAAACCAGGTTCTGGGACATTATTTGCAGGACTGCGTCTGGAGCCAATGCTCCCTTAGAATTTCATTATTGTCACAAATCAATTTATTCTCTTTTTGTTTAAGCCATGGTAGAGTGAGTTTTCTCCCACTTTTTTTTGTTTGTTTGTTTTTTGAGACATTCTCACTCTGTCGCACAGGCTGGAGTGCAGTGGTACGATCTCAGCTCACTGCAACCTCCACCTCCTGGATTCAAGTGATTCTCCTACTGAGCACCGTGGCTCATCCCAGCACCCTGAGGCTGAGGTAAAAAGATTGCTTGAGCCCAAAAGTTCAAGACCAACCATCTGTAATTCCAGCTACTTCAGCCTCCCAAGTAGCTGGAATTACAGACGCCCACCACCACGCCCGGCTAATTTTTGTATTTTTTAGTAGAGACAGGGTTTCACCATATTGACCAGGCTTGTCTCGAACTCCTGACCTTGTGATCTGCCCACCTCAGCCTCCCAAAGTGCTGGGAGTTTTCTCCCACTTTAAGTTGGAAATCATCTAATACTACTAGACCCTTTAAGTTCATTGTGTCATTTAATTTCACAACATTTGTAGTGTCATAGGTTTTATGCCCATTTTATACAAATGAGGAAACTGGAACTTAGAAAAATTCAGTAACTTGCACAATATACACAGTTCCTTGAACCAACTTTCAAACTCATATCTAGTTCTGAAAGCTCAAAACAATACAATAGAGGCCCTCTTGCTCATTTAGTTTGCACATAGATGATCAGTTAACCACAAAAGTCAAAATGAAGAATTACTTAAAATTTATTACACGGGCCTGGCACGGTGGCTCATGCCTGTAATCCAAGCACTTTGGGAGGCCAAGGTGGGTGGATTGCCTGAGCTCAGGAATGCAAGACCAGCCTGGGTAACATGGTGAAACCCCATCTCTACTAAAATACAAAAGAAAAAAAAATGAGCTGGGTGTGGCAGTGTGCGCCCGTAGACCTAGCTACTCAGGAGGCTGAGGCAGGAGAATTGCTTGAACCCAGGAGGCAGAAGTTGCAGTGAGCTGAGATCATGTCACTGCATTCCAGCCTGGGTGACAGGGCGAGAATATGTCTCAAAAAAAAAAAATTATACACATGGCTGAGCACCGTGGCTCATCCCAGCACCCTGAGGCTGAGGCAAAAAGATTGCTTGAGCCCAAAAGTTCAAGACCAACCTGGGCAACATAGTGAGACGAGACTCTGTCTCTATTTTTTAAATTAAAATAAAAATTTTTTCATGATACACACATACCTCACATAACTTAAACACATAAATATATATTTGATTGCCAATCTTTTCTATAGATTCAAAGCATTTATTTGAATGTGTCACTGATGACTAAAGGTTGGTTTTGTG
>CAUYLG010038898.1:0-182659 GCA_963573385.1 Cacajao melanocephalus
CTGCCCTCCCCTTCTCCCCTCTCCTCACTCCTCTCCCTTCCCCTCGCTGCCGTTCCCTTCACTTCCATGCACTCCCCTTCTCTCCCCTCCCCTTCTCTCCCCTCCCCTCCACTCCTCTCCCCTCCTCTCCTCTCCTCTCCCCTCCTCTCCCCTTCTCTCCCCTCCCCTCCCCTCCCCTTCCCTCTTTTCCGCTCCCCTCCCATCCCCTCCACTGCCCTCCTCTTCTCCCCTCTCCTCCCTCCTCTCCCTTCCCCTCCCTGCCCTTCCCTGCCCTTCCATGCCCTCCCCTTCTCTCCCCTCCCCTTCTCTCCCCTCCCCTCCTCTCCTCTCCCCTCCTCTCCTCCCCTCTTCTCCTTTCTTTGCTTTTGCTTTGCTTTCTCATCCCCATTTTTCCTTTTTTGACACACTCTCACTCTGTCGCCCAGGCTGGAGTGCAGTAGCTTGATGTCAGCTCACTGCAACCTCCACGTCCTGGGTTCAAGCGATTCTCCCGCCTCAGCCTCCCGAGTAGCTGGGATTACAGGCACCCCCCACCATGCCCAGATAATTTTTGGATTTTTAGTAGAGATGGGGTTTTACCATGTTGGCCAGGCTGGTCTCGAACTGCTGGACTCAAGTGATCATCCCGCATCGGCCTCCCAAAGTGCTGGGATGACAGGCTTGAGTCACTGCATCTGGCCTGAGCGTTTCTTGAAAGCATATCACACACCAGCCTGGCCAACATGGTGAAACCCCATCTGTATGAAAAAAGAAAAGATACAAAAATTAGTCGGGTGTGGTGACGCACGCCTGTAATCCCACTTACTCCAGAGGGTGAGGCAGGAGAATCGCTGGAACCTGGGACGCGGAGGTTACGTTGAGCCGAGATCGCGCCACTGCGCTCCAGCCTGGGCCACACAGTGAGACTCACTCAAAAATGAAAAGAAAAAAAAAAGCATATTGCTGTAAGGCCGATAGCCTCGCCGGGAGCCGGATGGACAATATCCACCCCCTCCGTACCTGATAACACTTATCAGGAGGCCGGACGTCCTACTGGTGCCTGCCTTCTCCATGCAAACTCCCCACACCCACTCCTGCATTCCACCCCTAGCCCCACACTCAGCAATAAATCATACTGTCAGCCCAAAATTCAAAAATCCCGCCAAGAGCCTGACCAATGGCAGCTCACCACGTCCAGGTCCAGTCTCTCTCTCTCTGACCAATACAGACGCCCATGCTTTGTTTCCTCACCGGTCAATCTGTTACCTGCTCCAGCCCACTTGTAGGTACCTCTGCTGGGCTGCCAATGGCAACTTGTCGAGTCCAGGTCCAGTCTTTCTATGACCAGTGCAGTTGCCTATGCTTTGTTTCCCCACTGACCAATCTACTGCACTCACCCGCTATAACACCCCATGTCCAGCCCGGCCGGGCGCGACTTCTCTGGCCCCTTCTCTGGACCACAGAACCTCACCTGGGAGCTGAATAAACTGGAATTTAGTTTTCCTTATACTGGCCTCAGTTTCCTAATTTTAAACTCGACAATAAGCCTTACAGGAACCCTCTCCCTTAAGCCACTTGCACATAGGACACAGAGTATCCTCACTGTGCAAGGTGGAGTTGAAGGTCCCCATGCCACTCTGCCTGCCAACTTCCAATGGGCTCTGCATACCCATGAGCTCTGCTGGAGCCATTTTTATTGAAAAGCTCTCTGCAGATCTGCCTCCTCTGAAGCCTAGGTTCAGGAAACCGGGATTAGATTGGCCAGAAGAAGCTAGAACAGGCCTACTGTTTCAGAGAAAAGAGCTGCATTTGTTTTCTAGGTCTGTTGTAAGAAAATACCACAAACTGGGTGTCTTCAACAATGGAAGTGTATTGTCTCACATTTCAGAGGCCAGAAGTCCAAGGTCAAGGTGTCAGCAAGGTTTGTTCCTTCGGAGAGCTGTGAGATGGAATCTGTTCCATGCCTCTCCCCTCGGTTCTGGTGGCTCGCTGGCAATCTTTGGCATTCCTCGTCATGTAGAAGCATCACCCTGACCTCACCTTCATTTTCACATGACATCCTGTGTATGACTCTGTTTCCAAATTTCCCTTTAAAAAAAAATTATCCATTTGAGACTGGGTTATGAGACTGGCTAATTTTTGTGTTTTTGGTAGAGTCAGGGTTTCACCACGTTGGCCAGGCTGGGCTCAAGCAATCCGCCCTCCTTGGCCTCCCGAAGTGCTGGGATTACAGGCGTGAGCTGCCGCACCTGGCCCAAATTTCCCTTCTTATAGGTACACCAATCATACAGGATTAAAGCCCACCTGAATGACATCATCTTAACTACTTACATCTGTTACAAACCTGTTTGCAAATGAGATCACATTCTGAGGTACTGGGCCTTAGGGCTTCAACATAAGAATTTGAGGAAGACTAACAATTCAACCCATAACAGGGGAAAAAGAGGAGAAAGTCTACCCCCATGATATTTATCCTGGTTCTTAAATATTGACCCTTTTTGAATTTCACACCCCTGTGCTACCTTGTTACCAGAAAGCCTCTGATATTTCAGGTTGTGCCTTTTGCCCTGTGACATCTAGTCCTGGCCCTCTACCTGTCCACTCGGCAATCTAGTTCCATCTAGTTCCAGCCCTCACTGCTGGGCAGGCATCTCAGTATCCTTTTTCTGCCAGTATTTGTTCTGCCAGCCAGAGGAGACTTCCTCCAAGTTGAGCATGTTCCTCTTAGAACTGGCCTTGCCTCCAGCTAGGCGCGGTGGCTCATGCGTGTAATCCTAGCACTTTGTGAGGCCGAGGCGGGTGGATCACCTGAAGTCAGGAGTTTGAGACTAGCCTGGCCAACATGGCGAAATCCTGTCTCTACTAAAAATACAAAAATTAGCTAGGCGTGGAGGCCGACGCCTATAATCCTAGCTACTCGGGAGGCTGAGGCAGGAGAATCAATTGAAAGCGGGCAGGGAGGCGGGGTGCGCAGAGGTCGCAGTGAGCTGAGATCGCACCACTTCACTCCAGCCTGGGCCAAAGAGCAAAACTCCACCTCAAAAAAAAAAAAAAAAAAAAAAAAAAAAAAACCGGCTTTACCTCACAAGGTGCAGCTAATCCAAGTCCTTGTTAGTTTAGCTCTGCCCTAACCTCTGCAGGTGGTGGGGCCAAACTCAGCTGCACCCTAAGGGAAGCCAGCAGGGTTTGAAGTACAGGGTTTGAAATGCTTGGAAGTAGGAATTTAGAGCCAGCCAGGCAGGTTCAGAGCTGGTTGGAAGCATGCTGCAACACAGCACAGGTGCAGGGTTAGAGTGCAACCTAGTGGATCTAAGGGTGTTTACTCTTGGTTCCATTTCTACTGCCCCTTGTGTGGATGGCCCAGGCCCACAGGGCTGGACATGGCCATAGGCAGGTCTGCAGATGAGTCATGCCCAGAGTAAAGCAGGAACAGTCTGGGGGTGGTTAGAAGATAAACTTTGCTCACTAAGCCTCCATTTCTGCATTCATAAAATAACACCTTTAACAAACTCATCTGATGGGATTTTTATGAGGATTCAATGAGTCATGAATATATAGCCTTTTTTTCTTTTTTTTTTAATTTTATTTATTTAATTATTGGAAATGAGGTCTCACTTTGTCACCCAGGCTGGCGTGCAGTGGTGCCATCTTAGCTCACTACAACCTCTGGGTTCAAGTCATTCTCCCACCTGAGCCTCCCAAGTAGCTGGGATTACAGGCATGTGCCACCACGCCTGACTAGTGTTTGTCTTTGCAGAAACGGGATTTTGCCGTGTTGCCCAGGCTGGTCTTGAACTCTTGTACTCAATCCACCTGCCTCTGCCTCCCAAAGGGCTGAGATGACAGGCGTGAGCCACTGTTCCCGGCCAATATATGGCCTTAACTCAGGGCCTGGTAACAAACTAAGCATTCAAAGCTGCGTGTAGTGGCTCATGCCTGTAGTCCCAGCTACTCAACTCAGGAGACTGAGGTCAGAGGATCTCTTGAGCCCAGGAGTTTGAGGATACAGAGAGCCATGATTGCACCACTGCACTCCAACCTGGGCGACAGAGCAAGACTCTGTCTCTAAAAAGCAAAGTAAGTGTTCAGCATGTTAGCCATGGTGATCATTATGACCACTCACACATAGCATTTTACTGCCTCCACAGTTTCATTATATTGGCTATCAGGTAGTTTCTGGGTATGACAGACTAAAACTGCTGCTCCTTTCTTACTGAAATAATGTAGCCACACAAAATTAAACAGCCTCTTGGGAAAATGATGGCTCTTGTTTGGGTGAGTGTTCTTGGGTTGTAACCATTGGTCCGGGATAGGAGTTATCAATGTGCAATCTACCTTAATTTTTTTTTTTTTTGAGAGGGAGTCTCATGCTGTCATCCAGGCTGGAGTGTAGTGTCACTGCAACCTCCACCTCCCTGGTTCAAGCAATTCTCCTGCCTCAGCCTCCCAAGTAGCTGGGATTACAGGTGTGCACCACCACACCAGGCTAATTTTTATATTTTTAGTAGAAATGAGGTTTCACCATGTCGGCCAGACTGGTCTTGAACTCCTGACTTCAGGTGGTCCACCAGCTTCAGCTTCCCAAAGTGCTGGGATTGCAGGCGTGAGCCACCGTGCCCGGCCTGCCTTAATATTTTAAGCACTTTCCTGCTATGTGTAGATATCGTTTCTTTCCTCCTCAAGGAGAGCAGGAATTTTGTGGGTTCCTGATTTTTTTTTTTTTTTTTTTTTTGAGACAGAGTTTCACTCTTGTCACCCAGGCTGGAGTGCAATGGCACAATCTCAGATCACTGCAACCTCCACCTCCCAGATTCAAGCTATTCTCCTGCCACAGCCTCCCAAGTAACTGAGGATTACAGGAACCTGCCACCATGCCCAGCTATTTTTTTTTTTTTAGTAGAGACGGGATTTCACCATGTTGGCCAGGCTGGTCTCGAACCCCTAACGTCAGATGATCCACCTATCTCAGCCTCCCAAAGTGCTGGGATTACAGGCGTAAGCCACTGCACCCTGCCTTCCACTTTTTTTTTTTTTTTTTTTTGAGACAGTGTCTTGCTCTGTCGCCCAGGCTGGAATACACTTGTGCAATCGCAGTTCACTGCAACCTCCGCATCCTAGGTTCAAGTGATTCTCACATCTCAGCCTCCCCAATAGCTGGGACCACAGGCATGCATGCACCATTGTGCCCAGCTAATTTTTGTATTTTTTGTAAAGATGGAGTTTCGCCATATTTCCTAGCCTAGCCTTGAACTCCTAGACTCAAATGATCCTTTTGTCTCAGCCTCCCAAAGTGCTGGTATTACAGGCATGAGCTACCATGCCCAGCCAGTTCCTGAGATTTTTAACACTGGAGTAGAACTAGGTCCTCTGAGTGCTAACAATTACCCTTGCACTTCCAAAATTAGCTCAAAAATGCCCACGCTCTTAAGAATAGGGTCAGGAGCACCTGATCATTTTGAAGAGATAATTTCCTCAGATGAGAAGCCACATAAGTAGGCATTATGTGCATCCCCTCCTGCCCCATCTTAGAAGCCACGTATGATTTAATGTATTTTAGGAACTAAAGTTCAAAATGTGAATTTCCCGTGTAGAGAAAAAATCTGTCAGAAAGCACTTAGGAAAAGGCACGGCAGTCAGATCAAATAATGTTCAAAGATCTGTCCTTGGCCCTCTTTTCTGGTTTTTCTTGACAATGTCATTCAAACGCGAGCTTGTGATAGAGGATCACTCCCCTGCCTGTGGCAGCAGCGTCGCCCCATCTCTGGAGAGCTGGGTTCCAAGTCTCTACTGCCCACTGGAGATCCACCTGTAACACTGTGAAATCAACATATCTCAGAGGGAAGTGACCATTTCTCTGTTCTTCCAGCCAACACTACCTCCTTATGTCTTGCCTGGGACCCCTACTTTCACTCACGATAATACCATACTATTGGTCATCTAGGGTTGAAACTGCTAAGTTCCTGATCCTTAACCTTTTTTTCTTTTTTTTCCGACAAGGTCTGGCTCTATCACGTAGGCTGAAGTGCAGTGGTACAATCTCAGCTCACTGCAACCTCTGCCTCCCTGGCTTAAGCCATCCTCCCATCTCAGCCTCCCAAGTAGCTGGGACTACAGACATGTGCTACCACACCTGGCTGATTTTTGTATGCTTTGTAGAAATGGAGTTTCACCGTATTGCCCAGTCTGGCCTCATACTTCTGAACTCAAATAATCCACTCGCCTCAGCCTTCCAAAATGCTGGGATTACAAGCGCCAGCCACCATACCCGGCCTTCCTTAGCCTTTTTTGAAATCTCAGACACCTTTGAGGTTGGTTGGGTAGTATGGACTCTCCCCAAGAAAAGAAGCATCACACAAATATTTGCTCAAAATTTCAAGAGGTCTTTAGGCTCCCCTAGCTAAGCAATCTTGATTACTTTCTTTTATTTCCTAATAATATCTGCTCAAAAATCTTCAGTGGCTCACACTATCCATAAAAGATGTCCATGTTTCTTAACTTAGAGCAGACCATGATCTGACTGCAGCTTCTCTTTCTAAATTAAATGGGTTAGGCTGGGCACCATGGCTCATGCCTGTAATCCCATCACTTTGGGAGGCTGAGGTGAGTGGATCATTTGAGGTCAGGAGTTTGAGACCAGCTTGGCCAACATGGTGAAACCTTGTCTCTACTAAAAATACAAAAATTCACTGGGTGTGGTGGTGCATGCCTGTAATCCCAGCTACTGGGGAGACTGAGGCAGGAGAATCACTTGAACCCAGGAGGCAGAGGTTGCGGTGAGCCGAAATCACGGCATTGCACTCCAGCCTGGGCAACAGAGTAAGACTCCGCCTCAATAAATAAGATAAAGTAAAATAAAATAATAAAATGGCTAACACATGCAAAACCCAGCAATGGCACCAGGTGAACTATGGAAGTGTTAGCTATTACTACTGTTGTGTCCTGTGTTTCGGCCCACCTAATGTCTCACTTGTCCCTTTACCTTTGCATGTCCTGTGTTTGCTCCCTCTGTGTCTTTTTATTCTCTCTCTGCCAATCATATGTCCCAGTGTCCCTAAGTCTCCCAGCCTTCTCAGATCAGTTTCCTTAACTTGAGCCCCCATTCAATTGGCAATTCAATCTCTTCTTCAATATTTCTGAACCCACCCAGGGCTATTTCATCTTCTCCAGAAGTAAGCATTCAGTATATGTTAGCTGAATGGTAAGTGGTCATCATGACCATCATAGCTAACCTGTGCCCAATGCTTACTTCTGGGGCTTGTCTCCTCCTGCTCTGAATACCTGTCCTGGCTTTTTCTCCAGAGACTCTGGCTGTTGCACAGCTATAGGAACCCCTCACCCCTTGTTACCACAAATATGGACACAACCCCTCCTCTCCATCTCCCTGACTAACGCTGTGTTATTGTAGGTAACCTGGCAGCTAGAGTCATCTTTTTAAAATGTCATAAATCAGCTTGTCACTCATCTAATCAGAACCTTTTAATAGCTTCCCATCATACACAGAATAAAATCCAAATCCCTTCTTTAGCAGCAAACCATACATCTTGTACCTAGGGAAGGATTTAGGCTTTGTGAGGCCTGGAACTTACACGATTTATGGAGGGAGGAGCTTCTTTACAAAAAAATAAAAGAATATTACAACTATTTTAATTTTTATTTATTAAAAAAAATTTTTTTTTTAGACAGAGTCTCACTCTGTTGCCCAGGCTGGAGTGTAACGGCACAATCTCAGCTCACTACAACCTCTGCCTCCTGGATTCAAGTGATTGTCCTGCCTCAGACACCCAAGTAGCTGAGATTACAGGTCCACCATGCCCAGCTAATTTTTGTATTTTTCATTTTTGGCCGGGCACGGTTGCTCACGCCTGTAATCCCGGCACTTTGGGAGGCTGACGGGGGAAGATTGCTTATGCCTAGGAGTTTGAGACCAGTCTGGGCAATGCAGAGAGAGCCTGTCTCAAATAAAAAGCAAAGAAATTGGTCGAGTATAGTGGTATGTCCCTATAGTCTTGGCAATTAGGGAGGCTAAGGCAGGAGGATCCCTTGAGCCTAAGAGATCCACGCTGCAGATCTCCCAAGCTGCAGTGAGCTATGATTGCACCACTGTATCCCAGCCTGGGCAACAGACCAAGACTCTGTCTCAAAAAAAAAAAAAAAAAGAAAGAAAAGAAAATGGGTATGTATTTAGCATCCAAGAAGAAACCACAATAAATTTCAATTTTACAAAAACTTGCAAAAAATATCACCAAGTTTAGGAAAATAACTATAATTATATATATTTATTATGATGTATATGTGTGTGTGTGTGTGTGTATATATATATATTTTTTTTTTTTTTTTTAAATGAGACAGGGTCTCACTCTGTTGCCCAGGCTGGTCTCGAACTCCTGGGCTCAAGTAATCCTCCCACCCCGGCCTCCCAAAGTGATGGGATGACAAGCATGAGCCACCATGTCTGGCCTAAATTTCATTTTCTTAGGAAAGGGTAGAAAGATAATTCATCTGTCCTCCAGCATAGTTGCTTGAAATTTTTGTTTGTTTGTTTGTTTTCATTTTTGAGACAGAGTTTTGCTCTTGTTGCCCAGGCTGGAGTGCAATGGCACCATCTCGGCTCACCGCAACCTCCGCCTCCTGGCCATTCTCCTGCCTCAGCCCGAGAAGCTGGGATTACAGGCATGCACCACCACGCCTGGCTAATTTTGTATTTTTAGTAGAGACGGAGTTTCTCCATGTTGGTCAGGCTGGTCTCAAACTCCCAACCTAAGCTGATCCGCCTGCCTTGGCCTCCCAAAGTGCTGGGATTACAGGTGTAAACCACTGCGCCTGGCTGAAATTTGTTTCTTATGACATTTTAAAGGAATGTCTTTCAATTACATGACTCATTATTATGTAAAATTTTAGGACCGTTGTTAAAACCTCTATCGATTTTCTATCCCAAATGAGCTGTAAGATTTTAGGGAATTTTATGTTTTCTTGTTAAGATGAATCTTAAGTATTCTTTGATTTGACAATAACCATCATAAATTTGTTGTTGAAGTCCTTGTTTTAGTGGTGAATCCTCTGTTATATGACTTTTACTGACGTCAGTATTTTGTGTCAAATCAGCAAGAACTCAAAATCTTTATCTTATGGGTTCCTATGTTCCCCTCATCTTCACTGATGGTAATATCCAGCAAGCTAGAAATTGATTTATTACCTCTACTCAAGTTTTGTCTCTTCCTCTTAATACTGCTACTTTCTGTAGAATCTGAAATTTTTGTTGTTAATTCATTTCTTGATGTTGGAGTATTTACTACCGATTTAATCACATATCTTCATTACTTTTGTTTTATATTCTACTGATTTTTTTCACTCCATCTTTTTTTTTTTTTTTTTAGATGGAGTCTCACTCTGTCTCCCAGGTTGGAGTGCAGTGGCGTGATCTCAGCTTACTCCCAGGTTCAAGTGATTCTCCTGCCTCAGCCTCCTGAGTAGCTGGGATTACAGGCATATGCCACCACACCCAGCTAATTTTTGTATTTTTAGTAGAGACAGGGTTTCACCATGTTGGCCAGGCTGGTCTCAAACTCCTGACATCAGGTGATCCACTCACTTCAGCCTCCCAAAGTGCTGGGATTACAGGGTGAAGGCATGAAGCACCCAGCCTTCACCCTGTCTTATGGTGCTGATATTCTACTTATTTTTCATCTGAAATTTTTACAGTTCCTTAATAAATATATGCAAAATTTTCAAAAGAAGGTACCCTTCATATTCACGTCAGGAGTCTGTAGCGTCTGACTTTTTGGTTGACATGTTACAAAATAGCATTTCACTCGCTTCGTGGGTAAAAATCAACCTCGCCTTCCAGTGCGTGCTCCCAGCCTCCCCCATGACGTGATGCAGCCACCTGGCCATCGGGTTCTTTGAACAAGCCAAACTTGTTCCAGCCCCAGGGCCTTTCCCTAGAGTGCTCTTTCCTCCAGATCTTCACTTGCCTAGCTGCTGATTACCATTCAGACCTCAGCATAAATGTCACCTCTTCAGAGAGACCTTTCCTGGCCATACTGTCTTAAGTAGCCACCAGTGCTATCCTGTCAACCTACTTGAAAGATTTACAATGCAATTATTGCTATATATCATCTGTTTATTTTTCTGTTTCCCTCACTAGAATGTAAGCCCATGAGAACAGAAACCTGATCAGTCTTTTTTTCTGAGATGGAGTCTCACTCTGTCACCCAGGCTGGAGTGCAGCGGAACAATCTCGGCTCACTGCAACCTCCATCTCCTGGGTTCAGTCGATTCTCCTGCTGTGATTATAGGTGCATGCCACCAGCCACCATGCCCTGCTAATTTTTGTATTTGTGGTAGAGATGGGGTTTCACCGTGTTGGCCAGGCCAGTCTCAAACTCCTGACCTCAAGTGATCCACCAGCCTCAGCCTCCCAAAGTGCTGGGATTACAGGCGTGAGCCACTGCGCCTGGCCTATTCTGGATAACGGAAATGTTTAACAGGTACCGCCATTGCTGAAGTTGGCTGTCCCCTCCTGCCATGGGGAATTTAGTAACTGGCCCTCTCTTCTTGATCCACAACATATTGCCCTTTGCTGACTTCTCTTTTCATAGAATTTCATTGCTACTTCCTCCTTCGAGTTCTGAGCCTCCTGAACTTCTGTTCTGAGGCCTGCCCAAAGGACACGAGCCACCGTGCCTGGCCTATTTTGAATTTTTATTATTACTATTATTTTTAGAGACTGGATCTCACTCTGTCACCCAGGCTGGAGTACAGTGCCATGATCATAGCTCACTGCAGTCTCTAACTTCTGGGCTCAAGCGATCCTCCCACCTCTGCCTCCCAAGTAGCAAGGACTATAAGCATGCATCACCACACTGGGCTAACCCTGAATGAATTAGAAAGTTTCTGCCGGGCGCAGTGACTCATGCCTGTCATCCCAGCATTTTAGGAGGACAAGGCGGGCAGATCACCTGAGGTTGGGAGTTCCAGACCAGCCCAATGAACTTGGAGAAACCCCGTCTCTACTAAAAATACAAAATTAGCTGGGCATGGTGGCGCATGAACCCAGGAGGCGGAGGCTGCAGTAAGCTGAGATAGTGCCACTGCCCTCCTGCCTGGGCAACAAAAACAAAACTTCATCTCAAAAAAAAAAAAAAAGTTTCTGTCATCCCAGGGGTCTCAGTTCAGTGGACAAGACAGACAAAGACATATACAATGATAATTCGGTGTGATTAGTATGTTTTGGGGGAGGACTCGGGGGGCATTTTGAGAGCAAAGACTCATTTAGACTTCACACAGACATTATAATCTTTTTTTAATCTAAAATATTTTTTCTCTATTGTTTAACAAATTTATTCAAACATAATTTGCCTACCATACCATTCTTCTTTCATTTAAAGTGTACAATTCAATTGTTTTTCTTATATTCACAGAGTTGTGCAGCCAATACCACAATACATTTTAGAGCATTTTCTCACTCCCAAAAGAAACCCCATACTCATTAGCAGTCACACCCATTTTCCTCTATTTCTCCCAGTCCCTGGAAACCACTAATCTACTTTCTGTCTCCATAGATTTGCCTGTTCTGGACATTTCATACAAATGGAATGATACAATTTCTTTTGTGACTATCTTCTTTCACTTAGCATAATATTTCTAAGGTTCATCCATGTTGTACCATCAGTATTTTATTTCTTTTTGTTGCCAAATAATATTCCATTGCATGAATATGCTGCATTTTATGTATTCATTCACCTGCTAATGAATGTTTGAGTTATTTACACTTTTTGAGTATTAAAAATAATGCATCTGATGTATCTGAAAAAAAAATAATAATAATAAAATAATTACAGGCTGATGCCTGTAATCCCAGCACTTTGGGAGGCTGAGACAGGAGGACTGCTTGAGTCCAGGAGTTTGAGACCAGTCAGGGCAACATAGTGAGACACCATCTCTACAAAAAGTAAAAGATTAGTTGGGCTTGGGGCCGGGTGCGGTGGCTCACACCTGTAATCCCAGCTCTTTGGGAGGCTGAGGCAAGCAGATCACCTGAGGTCAGGGGTTAGAGACCAGCCTGACCAACATGGTGAAACCCCATCTCCACTTACAATACAAAAATTAGCCACATGTGGTGGTGCACACCTGTAGTCCCAGCTACTCCAGAGGCTGAGGCAGCAGAATCGCTTGAACCTGGGAGGTGGAGTTTGCAGTGAGCCAGAATCGTGCCACTGCACTCCACTTGGGACACACAGTGAGACTCTTGTCTCAAAAAAAGAAGTTAGTTGGGCTCAGTGACATGAGCATGTATTCTCAGCTACTTGGGAGGCTGAAGTGGGATTGCTTGAACCCAGAAGGTCAGTCAGGACTGTAGTGAGCCATGATTTTACCACTGCACTCTGGCCTGGACAATAGAGCAAGACACTATCTCAAATAAAAAATAATAATAATGCTGCTATGAACATTCATCTCAAGTATTTGTGTGGGCCTGTTTTTATTTCTTTTTCAGGTATATACCTAGGAGTGGAAGTGCTAGCTTATATGGTATGTTACTTTGTATTGCTATAAAGGAATACCTGCAGCTGGGTAATTTATAAAGAAAAAGGGTTTATTTTGGCTCACGGTTCTGCACATTGTACAGGAAGCATGGTGCTGGCATCAGCTTCTGGCGAGGGCCTCAGGGAGCTTATGATCATGGCAGGGGTGAAGGAGGAGCAGGCACGTCATGCAGTGAGAGAAGGAGCAAGAGCTGGAGAGGTGCCATGCTCCCTCAAACAACAAGATCTTGAGTGAACTCACAGAGTGAGAACTTGCTTATTACCGCGAAAACAGTATCAAGCCATTCTGGAAGATCTGTCCCCATGACCCAAACACCTCCAACTAAGGAGGGCCCTCCAGTGACCTCTCAACATTGGAGGTCACATTTCTTTCTCTTTTTTTATTTTTGAGATGGAGTTTTGCTCTGTAGCCAGGCTAGAGGGCAATGGTGCTATCTCAGCTCACTGCAACCTCCACCTCCCAGGTTCAAGCGATTCTCCTGTCTCAGCCTCCCTAGTAACTGGGATTACAGGTGTCCACCATCACACCCAGCTAATTTTTGTATTTTTAGTAGAGACGAGGTTTCACCATGTTGACCAGGCTGGTTTTGAACTTCTGACCTCAAGTGATCCGCCTGCCGTGTATGTGTGTGTATGTGTGTGTGTGTGTGTGTGTGTGTGTGTGTGTGTGTAATGTCCTTTTTATAGATGAGGAAATTAGGACTCTTGGAAGCTAAATGATTTACTCAAAGTCACACAAGTGGCAACTGGCAGTATTAAGGTGACCAACCCATCCCAGTTCACGCAGGACTGTCCCAATTTTAACACTGAAAGTCCCATGTCCTGGGAAACCCCTTAGTCCTGGGCAAACCAGGTCACCTGGTCACCCTAGTTGGGATTCAGTAAAAAGTGAAAGAGAAACCAGTATATTCCTAGTTGGGATTCAGAATTGGTGTGCCTGCAATGCAACTGAAATGCTTTTGTGTGATTAAAAGGTGCAGTATTCTTCAGGTGAAACCAAACCAGCATGTTCTACAATAATAGAAAATTTGGACATAATCTCAATATCCCCTAAATCAATCTCTGTGCTCCTTTCATTTATTTATCTAAGTCTCCATTTTAATATTTCCCAAATTGTCCCCTAACTCCTACTCAACTGTTTTTCCCACAATGTAATTATTAGGTTCATTGTATCTGTCTGTCTCTCCCCACTGGACTATAAGCTTCACAGGACAAGAGATCACTATTTTGTTCATTCAAGTATCCTAATTGCCTAAAATCATGTCTGGCTTGTAGTAGGCCAGACTCAATCTTTACTGAATAATGCTTATGTGACACCTAGAGTCTGTGTCAAGATGTCTAGCTAGGGCATTTGAATATCTACCAGAATAACAGTTACAATAAAATTCCGAAGCATAGTATGAAGTTTCTCTTTTTGAAAAGTTTTAAACTTCCAAGCTAGCTGGAATAATAGTTCAATAAACATCCTAAACCTTTTACATAGTTTTACCAATCATTAACATTTCACCACATTTTCTGCTACACACACAGAGCACTTTTTTTTTTTTTTTTTTTTTTAAAGACGGGGTCTTACCATGTTGGTCAGGCTGGTTTTTTTTTTTTTTTTTTTTTTGAGATGGAGTCTCGCCCTGTCACCCAGGCTGGAGTGCAGTGGCATGATCTCAGCTCACTGCAACTTCTGCCTCCTGGGTTCAAGCGATTCTTCTGCCTCGGCCTTCCAGGTAGCTGGGATTACAGGTGTGCGCCATCATGCCTGGCTAATTTTTTGTTTCTTTAGTAGAGACAGGGTTTCACCATGTTGGCCAGGCTGGTCTTGAACTTCTGACCTCGTGATTCACCTGCCTCAGCCTCCCAAAGTGCTGAGATTACAGGCATGAGCCACCGTGACTGGCTAGAGCACACTGTTTTAAAGGTAGGATGCAGCTGTCATGACACCTCACCCCTAAATATCTCATTATGGATCTCTAGGAAAAGGTCATTCTAGTAAATATCACAATAACACTGACTACTATCCGACTAAAAAAATTAACATTAATTCAAGAAGACAATTTAACATACTATCACCAATGATCTTAAAATGTCTTATCCAGCAGGCTTTCCCCCTCCCATCCAGGATCCGCTCAAGGTTTACGTATGGTCTCTGGTTATCTCCCTGGTCTCTCTTAGTCTCAAAAAATCCCCACCTTTTGGTATTTCCCGTGACACTGAACTTTTTTAGAATCCAGGCCAGTTATCTTGCAGAGTTTTCCAGATTCTGAATTTCCTTGATTGTTCCCTTACGTTTATTTTCAGGTAAAACAATTCCAGCAGAATTCTCCATAGGGGGGTTGTGTATCTCTTAGTGCATTATAACAGGAGACCATCCATTGTTTTACTATTAGTGATGTCAAGTTTGATTGCTTGGTTAAGAGGGTATCCACCAGATACATTTTCCCTTTGAATTTATTAATTTTTTTTAGATGGAGTCTCGCTCTGTTGTCCAGGCTGGAGTGCTGATGTGCAGTGGCACAATCTTGGCTCACTGCAACCTCCACCTCCCTGGTTCAAACGATTCTCCTGCCTCAGCCTCCCAAGTAGCTGGGACTACAGGCATGCACCAGCACAGCTGGCTAACTTTTGTCTTTTTAGTAGAGATGGGGTTTCACCATGTTGGCTAGGCTTGTCTCGAACTCCTGACCTCAAATGATCTGCCCACCTCAGCCTCCCAACATGCTGGGATTACAGGCGTGAGCCACCACACCCAGCCTGAATTTATTAATTGATCTGTGGGGTGCAACTTTGGAACCACATAAGTATCCTATTCCTCAACGTTGTTTCCGTGATTTTATCATCTATTGACGATAGCTAGACTGAATCAATTATTACATTGGCAGTTACAGAGTCAAATTCTATCATTTGTCTGCATTTATTAGCTGGCATGCTTCTGACTCACTGTGAATTCATAGAGCTTTTACATTTCTTTTAACATGTTATAATTCATTATTTTTTGATGTACAAAATACATCAAATTGTCCTAAATTTGGCAAGTGGGAGCTCCGGTGTTTGAAAGATCTTTGTAATAATCTAATGTATATGTCACAAAACATGATGAGTTTAGAGGACATAAATCTCTAAAATACAACCAGGTGCAGTGGCTCACACCTATAATCTCAGCACTTTGGGAGGCCAAGGTGGGTGGATCACATGTGGTCAGGAGTTCAAGACCAGCCTGGGCAACATGGTGAAACCCTGTCTCTACTAAAAATGTAAAAATAAGGCTGGGCACAGTTGCTCACACCTGTAGTCCCAGCTACTCGTGAGGCTGAGGCAGGAGAATCACTTAAACCTGGGATGCGGAGGTTGCAGTGAGCTGAGATCGCGCCGCTGCACTCCAGCCTGGGAGACAGAACGAGACTCCATCTCAAAAAAAGAAAAGAAAAAAAAATTACAAATATTAGCCGGGTGTGGTGGCAGGTGCCTGTAATTCCAGCTATTCAAGAGGCTGAGGAAGGAGAATCACTTGAATCCAGGAGGTGGAGGTTGCAGTGAGCCAAGATCATGCCACTGCACTCCAGCCTGGGCAATAGAACGAGATTCCATCTAAAAAAAAATTCTTATTTATTTTTTAAATTTTTTTATTTATTTTTATTTTTATTTTTTTTCTTTATTCTGCACTTATTGGTAAGATACTTGCAAAAAATTTTTAAAACTCTAAAATGTAGACTATAATTATATATGTATAATTTATTTTCATTTATTTATTTTTTGAGACAGGGTCTCTTTCTGTCTTCCAGGCTGGAGTACAGTGGCACCAGCTTGGCTCACTGCAGCCTCCACCTTCTGGACTCAAGCAATCCTCCCACCTCAGCCTCCCAAGTAATGGGGACTATAGGCACATACCACCATGCCAGGCTGATTTTGTATTTTTTGTAAAGACAGGGTTTCACCATGTTGCCCAGGCTGGTCTTGAACTCCTAGGCTCAAGCAATCCTCCAGCCTTGATCTCCCAGAGTGCTGGGATTACAGGTGAGCCACCACGCCCGGCCCTATTTATATATTTTAAAACACATTTTGGATAGTTTGTTGGCAGAAGATGTTTGCTATCTAAAACAAGTTCAAAAAAATAGGTTAAGCAGGGCATGGTGGCTCACACCTGTAATCCCAGCACTTTGGGAGGCCAAGGCGGGTGGATCACCTGAGGTCAGGAGTTCAAGACCAGCCTGACCAACATGGAGAAACCCCATCTCTACTAAAAATACAAATTAGCTGGGCAGGGTGGCTGGCACCTATAATCCCACCTACTTGGGAGGCTGAGGCAGGAGAATTGCTTGAACCCAGGAGGCGGAGGTTGTGGTGAGCCGAGATCATGCCATTGCATTCCAGCCTGGGCAACAAGAGCAAAACTCCATCTTAAAAAAAAAAAAATCTGCTGACAATTCCTTTGATTTTCTTAGAAGATGTATTGTAGAACATTTTCTTTGAACTTGATGTTGATGTGTTGTAGTAAGACTTTTTCCTAAGAAACTCAATGGATTTTGATCTTTATATGTTATTTGAGTTTGTAACAAGATTTTAAATAACTTTAATCTCCACTTTTTAAAGTGGCATAGGAAGAGTTGGGGAGTTAATACAACTGCATTGCATACCAGATCACTGTTGCATTTTCATTTCCTGAGCAATGTTGATGGACTGTGAAAATGGGGGAAACTCTAAATAGCCCCAAATAGATAGGCTTGGGTAGGGTTGCAGGTAAGAGAAAACCAGATAATCACGGTTTTATTCCATGGAGACTGTATTTTTTCTCACGTAGTAAGAAACCCAAGGTGTTCCACTCAGGGCTAGTGGAGCTGCTCAATGATATCATTAAAGCTTCCTCTTTCTGTCCGCTCCACCATTCTTAGTTTGTGGTTTTTGTCCTCATTGTCACAAAATGGCCGCTAAACCCCTAAGCTATTGCATCTGTGTTCTAGGTCAGGAAGAAGAAGGAAGGGTCACGAGACCAAATGGAATCATCCCTATTAAGAAGCTTTTTCAGAAGCTCTAAACAGATACTTTTGTTTATAGCTTTTGGCTAGAATTGAAGCACATGCCCCCTTACTTGCAAGGGAGTCTATACTAGAAGAAAACAAAGAAGAAGGGGGCTCCGGTGGAGCGCGGAGGCTCATGCCTGTAATCCCAGCACTTTGAGAGGCCAAGGCAGGTGGATCATGAAGTTAGGAGTTTAGCTGGGGTTACAGGTGCCCATCACCATGCCCAACTAATTTTTGTATTTTTAGTAGAGGTGGGGTTTTACCATCTTGGCCAGGCTGGTCTACAAACTCCTGACCTCTGGTGATCCACCCACCTCAGCCTCCAAAAGTGCTGGGATTACAGGAATGAGCCACCATGCTCAGCCTCTTTTCTCTCTTCTTCCCTCCCCTCCCCTCCCCTCCCCTCTCTTTCTTTTCTTTCTTTTTTTTGAGACAGGGTCTTGCTCTGTCACCCAGGCTGAAGTGCAGTGGCACAATCTCAGCTCACTGTAAGCTCTGCCTCCCAGGCTCAAACGATCCTCCCACCTGAGCCTCCTGAGTAGCTGGGACTACAGGTGTGAGCCACACAACAGTTTCAAGACCAATCAAAACAGAGGAATTGAACCTCTCCACTGAAGTAATTATCTCAGTCAAAAATATGACATTCTTGGCCAACCATAGTGGCTCATGCCTATAATCCCAACACTACGGGAGGCCGAGGTGGGAGGCTCAATGGAGCCCAGAAGTTTGAGACCAGCCTGAGCAACATGGCAAAACCCTGTCTCTACAAAAAATACAAAATTAGCTGGGTATGGTGATGCATGCCTGTTAGTCCCAGCTACTTGGGAACTTGAGGGGAGGATCACTTGAGCCCAGGAGGTTAAGGCTGCAGTGAGCCATGATGGAGCCACAGCACTCCAGCCTGGATGACAGAGTGAGACCCTGTCTCAAAAAAAAAAAAAAATCAGTGTTGTCACCCAAAATATAACTTAAAAACCACAGCGATATCACCCTAATTCCTTATCTTAATAGGCAAAACATAAACATATAAATTTAAAAAAATAAAACTATTGCATTAGGCTGCAAGCTCTCTTAAATTTTCGACATCTGAGATTGCAAAACTATGGCTTACAGGCCAACTTTGGACTGCGGCCTGTTGCAAAGAAAATTTTATTAAAACACAGCTATATCCATTAGTTTATGTATTGTCTAAGGCTGCTTTGTGACTACCAAGGCAGATCTGAGTAGTTGTGATGGAGATTGAATGGACCTCAAAGCCTAAAATACTTACTATCTGGGCTGGGTGCCATAGCTGGTACTTGTAATCTCAGGACTTTGGGAAGCCAAGGCGGGCGGATCATCTGAGGGCAGGAGTTCAAGACCAGCCTGGTCAGCATGGTGAAACCCGTCTCTACTAAAAATACAAAAATTAGCCTGGCATGGAGGCAGGCACCTGTAATCCCAGCTATTCAGGAGGCTGAGGCAGGCGAATCATTTAAACCTGGAAGGTGGTGGTTGCAGTGAGCTGAGATTGTGCCACTGTACTCCAGTCTGGGAGACAGACTGGGACTCTCTCAAAAAACAAAGAAACAAAGTAAAACACTATCTGACAGTTTTAACAGAAAAAGATTTATTAATCTTTTAAAATTTTTATTTGTTTATTTATTTTGAGACACAGCCTCAGTCTGTTGCCCAGGCTGGAGTTCAGTGGCGTGATCTCAGCTCACTGCAACCCCCGCCTCCTGGATTCAAGCAATTCTCCCTGCCTCCACCTCCCAAGTAGCTGAGATTACAGGCACCTGCCACCATGCCCAGCTAATTTTTTTTTTTTTTTTTGTATTTTTAGTACAGATGGGGTTTTACCATGTTGGCCAGGCTTGTCACAAACTCCTGACCTCAGGTGATCCACCCGCCTCGGCCTCCCAAACTTCTGGGATTACATGTATGAGCCACGGCACCCGGCCTATTTATCTTTACTTTGCATATATTAGGTGCTCAATAAATGTTTCATGATTTATTGAAATATCGGAGCTTTCCAGTTGGACATGAAAAATTAACAAACTAGCTCTTTATGTAAATTTCTAGGCATTATATGATTTAACAAATCATAATGCAAAGCATTTTACAGCTCCCCAATTTACCTGGTATTTGATTGGTTCCTTGTCATTTGTTATGTAGAAAACCACATGCCTTGAAAGGATCATGCTAGTGCTTTAACATTCCAGATTGCAAACTGCTTTGTATTCAAGTTTTCAAAGAATTGGCCTTTGAGCTAAATATGTCTTTTTGATATGTTTTATTTGGCTCATAGAGTCCTGTTTATTTTTAAGCAAAATTAGCTGCCAACATTGAAAAATAAGGTGACTTCACATAATAATCCAGGTTTCCAGATTCTCCTGAAAATTTGAAAGATCTACCAATGTGGGTACACAGTTTGGCTAGGCCCATAATCACCAGGGACTGGTTGCTGCTGCTTCCTTAGATGGAGTGAGTACGCTCCTATTTACCACAGTCCCCACCACTCCCAACAGCCTCACCTCTGGCTGCCTCCATCCAGGTACCATATCTGCATGGCCTTTCTATAGACTTGTATTCGAATTCTTACTCTAAGGGAGTATCATTTGCTACAAAGGCCCCTGAACTGCAACAGTAGCTGAAACCCATACATTTGCTTCATTTTCCAGCCTTGAAAACAGACTTGTGCCTCTGAAGACAAAACAGGAAAGCATGACAATGCTATTAAGATGATGACTTTCATTCCAGCTAAAAGGCAATTCATTCTCCCACCCCCTCTTTCCTTTTTCAAACAAGCCTGAGGACTTCACCCTCTTTCCTTCCCGCTACTCAGCTCCTTCCACCCACTCCATCTCCTGGTGGTGTTTACCTCAAACCCTGGGGTGCTGCCTCTCCCCAGTTCCCTGCTTCCTTGCTGACCTTAGAAACAACCTTGGTCGTGTTTGTTTTTAGAGTTTCACTGCAGTGAAACAGACAGGAAATAACAATACAGAGGAAATTATAAAGTTTAGAAGGCCTTGTAGATCTTCGTCATAGTCCCTGATTCCCTTAAAGCGGTGGCACCTGGAAGGGCACTATTTTTAGTCTCTTCTGTTAGACCCTCCTAGCTGGTGGATGGAGAACAGAAAGATTCTACTCTGCCTTGATAGAAGAGGGACCACTAGGTGGCAGCACAGGGCGTGTCTTTTCAGGTCTTTCTACAGCAGGCGGAGGTGAGGCACCACGTTTTCTAGGAAGGGATAACTTGGTACCATATCAGGGCAAGCATTTGGGCTGAGGTGAGAGAATACAAGTCAGCCAAGAGGCTTCAGTCACATTGTGCTGTCAAGTAGCCAGCGGTGGAATTCTTGTCTCTTTGCCTTTCTCCTGATAAGTTGGTTAGTTAACCTTCTAGGGCTGCTAGGAATCTTCCAACCCAGTATCTTGATCTTACAGATAAGTAAACCAAGGCCCTGAGAGGCTTGACTCTCCTCGGGTTTCGCTCTGTCACCCAGGCTGGGGTGCAGTGGTGCAATCATAGCTCACTGCAGCCTTAAACTCCCAAGCTCAAGCAGTCCTCCCACCTCAGCCTCCTGAGTAGCTGGGACTATAGGCATGTACCACCAGGCCTGGCTAATTTGTTAATTTTTTTGTGAGATGCAGTGGGAGGGGGTTTTGCCATGTTGCTCAGACTGGTCTCAAACTCCTGGCCTCAAGTGATCTTCCCAGCTCGGCCTCCCCAGGTGTTAGGATTACAGGCGTGAGCCATGGCAGCTGGCCTTGACATTCCTCTTGTTGGCGTCATGCTAGGAGTCCAGCCAAGTGTCTTTCTGGTTTCATTAGTGCCAGCTTATCCTTCTGGTCCATCCCTCCCAGTTAAAAAGCATTTATTGACTAGGATCTTGCCTGTAATTCCAACACTTCGGGAGGCTGAGGTGGGAGGATCACTTGAGCCCAGGTGTTTGAGACCAGCCTGGGTAACATAGCGAGACCCTGTCTCTATTTAAAAAGAAAATAGAAAAACATTTATTGAAGCCTATTTAATATGGATAAAGACTGATTTTCCTAGTTTCAGAGGTGAAACTAAGAGGGAGTTCTTTGCCTCTGATGAAGTGGGACTTTCCACAGGAAACAGACACCAGGCACAGGAAAATAAAAGCTTTGTGTCTGCTTCCAGCTACCTAACCCACCTGGGGGAAAAGCAAAGGCCCCTAGTCCAGAAGGGGGTGTTACAGCTGTCAGCACTCTATGCAGGCTAGAGTGTTTTCCCTTTTTATGGGATCAGCTGGTATAATTGTAGCGCTTATCAAAAGTATCCTAGCATTGCAGGGCTAGGCCATGCCTACCCAAAATAACTCACCAATCTTCTCAAATTACATTAGTGAAACTATTTGTATTCCTAGATTTAAACACAAATTCAAACAACTGCACAATAACAAAAGCATGTCCTCAGGCTTCAATTAATTTAGGGGGCAGTCTACTGATCAGAGAGGAAAAGTCTTACTGTAAGGTAGAATTTGCTTGAAGGGCTTGGACCTGAGAAGGGAATTGTCCTAGGAAATACCACCAAAAGTCTTACTTGTTTATGTTAAAGCACTATTCTGGGAGTTACAGAGCCTTGCTACTCAAAAGTGTGGTCCTCCAACCAACAGCAAGACTTAGGTTGGCAATACAGAATCTAGTCAGGCATGGTGATATACGCATGTAGTCTCAGCTCCTTTGAGAAGCTAACGTGGGAGGGTTGCTTGAGCCCAGGAGTTTGAGGTTGTGGTGAGCTATGACTGCACCAGTGCACTCCAGCCTGGGCAACAGAGCAAAACTCCATTAAAAAAAAAAAAAAAAGAAAAGAAAAAGTGAAGAAAGGAAGGAAGGAAGGGAAAGGAAGAAACAAAGAAAGAAAGAGAAGGGGCCGGGCGCAGTGGCTCACACCTCTAATACCAGAACTTTGGGAGGTGGAAGTGGGTGGATCACGAGGTCAGGAGTTTGAGAATAGCCTGCCCAACATAGTGAAACCCCCATCTCTAGTAAAAATACAAAAAATTAGCTGGTCTGGTGGCGCGTGCCTGTAATCCCAGCTACTCAGGAGGCTGAGGCAGGGGAATCACCTGAACCCAGTAGGCGGAGGTTGCAGTGAGCCGAGATTGCACCACCACACTCCAGCCTTGGCGACAGAGCGAAAGAAAGAGAGAGAGAGAGAGAGAGGGAGAGGGAGAGGGAGGGAAGAAGGGAGGGGGGAGGAAGGGAAGGAAGTAGAAGGAAATGCAGAATCCCAGGCCCAACCCATTCCTACTAAATCAGTTCTGCATTCTAGTTAGAAGCTTTTAACATTAATAAGCATTTAACATTAATAAGCATTTAATATATAACATTAACAAGCATATAACATGTAACAGTAATAAGCATTTCATGTGCTTGTGAAAGTATAAGAACCACTGCTTTAGGATATCTAAGAGAAAAGGCCAAGAACAACAGCAAGCAAACAAACCATACCCTTTCTCCTCCCAAACGGTCCCCACCTCAAGGTGCTTGTAGATGGGTTTAGGAACACAAACCACACATATGGAAATTGGCATGAAAACCATCATTAAGAAGAAATATGTCATTAATGCCGTGTGGGCTCCACCAGGACATGCAGGGCACATACATTTGGAGAGGGTGCAAAAGAATGATTACAGTTAAGAGGATGGGTGCGGTGACTCATGCCTGTAATCCCAGCACTTTGGGAGGCTGAGGAGGGCAGATCACCTGAGGCCAGGAGTTTGAGACCAGCTTGATTAACATGGCAAAACCTCATCTCTACTAAAAATACAAAAATTAGGTGAGGCCAGGCATGGTGGCTCATACCTGAATCCCAGCACTTTAGGAGGCCAAGGCAGATGGATCACGAAGTCAGGAGTTCAAGACCAGCCTGACCAACATGGTGAAACCCCGTCTCCACTAAAAAAAATACAAAAATGGCTGGGCGCAGTGGCTCACACCTGTAATCCCAGCACTTTGGGAGGCCGAGGCGGGTGGATCACGAGGTCAGGAGATTGAGACCATCCTGGCCAACATGGGGAAACCCCATCTCTACTAAAAATACAAAAAAAAAAAAAAAAATTAGCTGGGTGTGGTGCTGCATGCCTGTAGCCCCAGCTACTTGGGAGGCTGAGGCAGGAGAATTGCTTGAACCCAGGAGGTGGAGATTGCAGTGAGCCGAGATCATGCCGCTGCACTACAGCCTGGGTGACAGTGCAAGACTCTGTCTCAAAAAAAAAAAAAAATTAGCTAGGTGCGGTGGCCTGCACCTGCAATCCCAGCTACTTGGAAGGCTGAGGCAGGAGAATCACTTGAACCCAGGAGGCAGAAGTTGCAATGAGCCCAGATCATGCCAGTGCACTCCAGCCTGGGCAACAGAGTGAGACTCTGTCTCAAAAAAGAAATAAAATAGAATGTTTACAGTTAAGAGGGGTCAGTCTGGGCAGTCTTCCTACAGGTGGTGAGACTTCACTTGGCTCTGGAATAAGGTGATAAGCATATATTAATGGGGAAGGAAAGGACAGAGAAGGGCATTGCAAGTGGACAGATCAGGACAAATCTGGGAGGAGGCAAATTGTAAATTCTACACAGTGGCCTACAAATACTTAATTCTTGTATGCATGTTCCCAGACTTTCGTTCAATCCTTGCAGCTACACATGTCACATGTTAACGTGGCTGCACACACGTTATTTTGTCACGTTACATTTTAGTCAGTGGTTCTCGTGGGACTTCTTCAGATGTGTTCACCAATATACAAACTCTTTTCTTTGGATTCGTACCAGCAGGTCTTTACCTCCTCCTCTCTTGTGCCTTCAGCTGTGTTTTCTGGCTCTTCTTTCTAATCCGGTAAAAGGAAATCCCTTACATGTGCATTCTCCTGAATTGCTAGCGCCTTTCTTAACAGTGGTGCAAATCTTCTCTGTAAAGCTCTTAATCAGATCTCATAAACGATTAGCCCAAATGCGTTTTCAGTTTCTAAAGTTAATCATCCTTGAGGGCCAGGAGTTAACATGGAAATAGGGAACTTGCAGTTGTTCTTGTCTTGACACCCAGCTTTAGTTTGCAAAGCAAGAGTCCTTCCACAGAGAAGATGAAATCAGTCTTGGCATGTATTTTCCAAATGAGCTGGTGTGATTGTATCTTTCTCATCTTTGCACACATCTAGCAACTTAAAGAGTTGTCCCAGAGGTAAAATAGTGGAATGAAGTGGAGAGTATCAGAGCGGCCTCTGGGTGCCTGAGGGAAAGCAAGCAACTCCCATAGTTTCCTGAAGCAACACGAGGAAATGAGATTCCAGATCATCTTGGGGGACATAATACCCTTTATATAATTTTTTTTTTTTTTTTTTGACACAGAGTCTTGCTCTGTCGCCCAGGCTGGAGTGCAATGGTGTGGTCTCGGCTCACTACAACCTCTGCCTCCCGGGTTCAAGTGATTCTCCTGCCTCAGCCTCCCGAGTAGCTGAGACTACAGGCGCCTGCCACCACGCCTGGTTAATTTTTTTGTATTTTTAGTAGAGATGGGGTTTCACCATATTGACCAGGCTGATCTCAAACTCCTGACCTTGTGATCTCCCTGTCTTGGCTTCCCAAAGTGCTGGGATTAAGGCATCAGCCTCCACACTTGGCCTATATAATTCTTTAGAAGAGTTCACCCAGGCTGGGCACAGTGGCTCATGCCGGTAATCCCAGCACCTTTGGAGGCTGAAGTGAGAGGATTGCATAAGCCTAGTTCAACACCAACCTGGGCAACACAGGGAGACTCTGTCTCTATATCCTACCTAAAGGTGGGAGCCACCCAAGTGTCCATTGATGGATGAATGATAAACAAAATATGCTAGATACATACGGCAAAATGTTTTATTAATTAGCCAGGCATGGCGGCACACACCTGTGTTCCTAGCTACTCAGTGGGCTGAGGCAGGAAGATCGCTTAAGCCCGGAAGACTGAGGCTGCAGTGATTCAGTGAGCCAGATCATGCTGCCTGGGTGACAGAGCAAGGCCCTGTCTCAAAAAAAAAAAAAGAATAGTTCACCCATACGCTGCCATGAGCTGAGAGCCTCTTCCCTTGTCTGAGCCCTGCTGTGGGTTGCTGAAATTGGCGTGGAGCACTGGGACTGCTGAGGTGGGGTATGCTCACCGGCTTCAGGGCTGCAGATTCTTTGCCCAGCAACGCCCTGGGAAAGACAGCGTTGACTGCTCAACAGCGGCCCAGTGCTCATCTGTCAGAGCCTATCGGCAAACAGCGTGTCACCAGCACACCCGGGAAAAAATGGTTCCTATATTCACACAGATCATTTGGGTTGATAGGAATAGCATCGGGGAAGACAATGGTGTCACCAAATCAATACTTGTGCTGCATAAATTAAAGTCTTGGCTCTGGCTCTGAGGAGGGCACAACTCCCGGATGGAGACTACATGCAACAGACATTTTGCTCCCAACAACAGCAAATTCTCTTTACTTAATGAGGAGTCAACTAGAGACTTGATATAGTAAAGAAAATCCATTGTGGCTCATGCTTGTAATCCCCAGCACTTTGAGAGGCCAAGGTGGGCAGATCGCTTGAGCTCAGGAGTTTGAGACCAGCCTGGGCAATATGGTGAAACCCTGTCTCTACTTAAAAATACATATATATACATACACACACACACACACCACACACACACATACATATATATATATATATATATATATATAGAGAGAGAGAGAGAGAGAGAGAGAGAGAGAGGGAGAGAGAGAGAAAATCCATTGAGAGCATCCATTAACTATGAATTTTATGTTTGCTGTGGCATCTCTCTAGAAAATAATGTTGGTAAGGTGGAAGAGCAGACCTGCATGCCCAGCAAAAATGAAGCTTTCTTTTTTTTTTTTTTGAGATGGAGTTTTGCTCTTGTTGCCCAGACTAGAGTGCTGTGGCACGATCTCGGCTCACTGCAACCTCTGCCTCCAGGATTCAAGTGATTCTCCCACCTCAGCCTCCTCAGTAGCTGAGATTACAGGCGCCTGCCACCATGTTCAGCTTTTTTTTTTCTTTTTTCTTTTTTTTTTTTTTGTATTTTGAGTAGAGACAGGGTTTCACCATGTTGGCCAGGCTGGTCTTGAACTCTTGACCTCAAGAGATCCGCCTGCCTTGGCCTCCCAAAGTGCTGGGATTACAGGTGTAAGCCACCGCACCCAGCCTATAAATGAAGCTTTCTACACGCATGTTTGTAGCAGCATTACTCACAGTAGCCAAAAGGTGGGAGCCACTCAAGTGTCCATTGATGGATGAATAGTAAACAAAATATACTAGATACATACGGCAAAATATACAGCTTCAAAAGGAAGAAAATTTTGACATATGCTACAACATGGATGAAACTTGAGAACGTTATGCCAAGTGAAACAAGACAATCACAGAAAAGCGAGTCTAGTATGATTCCACTTCGATGAGGTACCTAGAGTAGTCAAGTTCATAGAGAAACAGAGTAGAATGGAGGTTGGCAGGGGCTGGAGGGAGTGGGTAATGGGGAGTTATTGTTTCATGTGTAGAGTTTCCGTTTGGGAAGATGAAAACACTCTAGAGATGGAATGTAGTGATGGTTGCGAAACTGTGTGAATGTCTTTCATGCCACTGAACTGTACACTTAAAAATGGTTAAAATGGTAAATGTAAGTTATGTACATTTGCCCACAGTAGGAAAAAAAAAAAGAATGAATCTTTTACTCATCAGCCACAGAGGAAGTCCTTTATTTAAATGGAATCACAGCATTGTGGGCTCTGTGGAGATTTCTTAGAAATGATCAGTAGAGTAGAAAGGGTTTAGCCCGACTGAGTTTGCTTTTGGACATAAATTAGTAATCATAGAGGCTGACAAACTGATTACTCATCAATCAGTCATGCAAAACAAAACACAGATTGCAACACAGTGCCCTAAGTTTTACCAACTAGGCAGTTTTCCTATCTTGTAGATCAGGGCTTTTCAAACCTCAATGTGCATGGGAATCACCCAGGCATCTTGTTTAAAACGCAGATTCTGACTCAGTATCTTTGGGGTGGGGCTTCAGATTTCTGTCTGTGTAACCAGTTCCCAGGGGATGCTGATGCTACTGGTCCAGGGACCCAGTTTCAAGTAGCGAGAGTGTAGACGTCTCTGTAATTAAGATTCCTTTCCTTGCTTGTTTGGCAAGTAAAAAAGGGTGGGTCCCTGTCCACACCTTGGAGGTAACAGTCTCCTCATTAAAATCGAACACAGGCATCTCCAGATTTGGATGGAAAGAAAGTCTGTGGGAAGTAGGAATTATTCCTGGATCCTCTCATTTTGTTACTTACTGACATCAAAAGTCAGGTCTCAGGGATCAGCTCTGTCTTCTTCTCCGCCCCAAGCATGGACAAACTGTAAATAAATGTCTTGCACTTATCCTGTTTAGGTACAGACCAGATCAGCTGCAATTTTAGAAAGAAAGAGAGAGAGAGAGGAGAAAGAAAGAGAGAGAGAAAGAGAGACAGAAAGAGAGGGAGGGAGGGAGGCAGGAGAAACAGAATAGGAAATAAGAAAATATGAAAAGCAAAAGAATTCCTGTGAAGTCCTCTAACATAATCATTCAGCATCTCCTCATTGCTTTTAGGCTCAAGCTCTGAATCCTTCGAAGGGCTTCCAGGGTCTGATGAGGTCCCTGCCCACCCAGCTCATCTCTGGCTCTTTCCCTCCTTCTACTCTGTGTTCAGCCATATTGAATTCTGTTCTTTCTTATGTTTACAGTTGCTATCTCCTTTATCTGGAAGCTTGTCCCCTCCTTGTAACACCTGGCAAGCGTCGTCTCTTCTGGAAAGACTTTATGCCACTGCCCTCATTTGCTGCCCTCTGAGTTAGGTTGTCTTTCTCTGTCTTCATTTGCACACAGCGCTTACCTCTGGCACAGCGCTTCTTAGTATATTTCCATTGTATTCCCCTGTCTATGTCGCCCACTGATTTGTGAGCTCCTTGAGGGATAGAAAGATATCTTTTGTTCCTAGCATGGTGTCTCGAAAATATGAGGTGCTCAATGTTGAAAGAATGGGCAAATGAAAAGAACTGTAACATTGTATGACATTTGAAGAAGACATTGCTGGTAGGGTGCAGTGGCTCACGCCTGGAATCCCAACACTTTGGGAGGGTGAGGCAGGCAGATCACTTGAGGTCAGGAGTTCCAGACTAGCCTGGCCAACATAGCAAAACCCTGTGTTTTCTTAAAATACAAAAAATTAGCTGGGCATGGTGGTGTGTGCCTGTAGTCCCAGCTACTCGGGAGGCTGAGGCATGAGAATTGCTTGAACCTGGGAGGTGGCGGTTGCAGTGAGCCAGAGCCACATCACTGCATTCCAGCCTGGGTGACAGAATGAGATGAAAAACATAAAAAAGAAGACGGCGATGACATTGCTTAGTTCCTAAAATACCATGACATTGCCCTCAGAATGACTTTTGTAAAGGCCAAACACATTGACACCAATTTCTGTGTTCCAGCAACTGCAACTAAACTCCCCTGTTCTGATAAATTATATTCCACCAGCGTCCTCATTTTATAGTGCTTCTCCTGAAGACCAAATACAAACACACAAGGTGGTAGCAGTAGTTTTTAATGGAATTTGAGGAAAGCTAGACTCTCTTGTTATATTGTGCTGTTTTTATTGCTAATTTGACCCTAACATAACACTTTAAAACTGCAGTGTCTCCAAATCTGAGGTCTCTGGGCATCTAGCAGTTACCAGCAGTCTCCGAATTGGTACATCTCTATGTCTATCTATAGATTGTGGCACATGGACCGCCTGCTTTATACAAAGTACCATGCCAGGAGTTCCTACTGTCACAGGCTTTGCTCTTTAACAGGGAAATGTCACAAATGCTACACTAGAATTTTCACCAGCTCTGACCTACTTGACTGCCTCCTCCTTCTCTTATCTCCTGTGCCTTCTAAGGTGTTGGTCTCTGCCAGTTCTCCTGGCTTTTCTCTGGAGACCTCTTTTTACTTTCCTTTTCTGGCTCCTCTTTGATCAATCCATTTAGGTTAGTGCTCTGTAGGGTCTGTGCTGGTGATTCTTATCTTCTCACTTTCCAGCTGTACTTGGCGGGTGTGTGCCCTTTATGTCCATAGTGTCGGCACCTATGTGTTCTCAGCTCAATCTCTAGCCTGCAGCTCTCTCGTTAACTCTAGGTAGAGATTTCCAGTTGTCAGTGGGGTATCTTAAACCCAGCATGTCATTATCCTGTCTTTATCTTTCCTCCTGTTCTTCTCTTCCCTACTGTGGTTAGTAACACCTTTGTTTCCTCAGTTGCATGGGCTAGTGACTTCTAAGTCATTCTTTTTTTATTTTTATTTTTATTTTTTTTTTTGAGACAGGGTCTCACTCTGCCACCCAGGGTAGAGTGCAGTGGCTCAATCATGATGCACTGCAGCATCAACCCCCTGGGCTCAGGTGATCCTCCCACCTCAGCCTCCCATGTAGCTGGGACTCCAGGCATGTGCCACCAAGCCTGGCTAATTTTTTGCATTTTTTTGTAGAGATGAGGTTTCAGCTATGTTTCCCAGGCTGGTCTTGAACTCCTGGGCTCAAAGGACCCACCCACCTCAGCCTCCCAAAGTGCTGGGATTACAGGCATGAGCCACCATGCGCAGCCCCAAGTCATTCTTAATGCCTTCTTTTCCCACATCATCTTCCTTCTAACCAGTAACCAAGCCTTGTTGATTTAATCTCTCAGTTCTTCCTTGAACCCATTCTGTTCCCTCTTTTTCAATCATCAAGATGTCACTTCTCACCTAGATTATTGAAATAGCCTCCCTGCTGATTTCTTGGTCTTCCCCACTACCACTTTTCCTTCAGACTGCTGCCAGATGTCTTTCTAAAGCCCAAGCCCAATCTAGTCAATCATTTACTTAAAATTCTTCAACAAATCCTTTTGTCTATACAGTTCAAAGCCCATAGCAAATTCTACAAAGCTCTGTGTAACTTACCTTTTAGCCCACTTACCTTTTCAGCCTCCTCTGCTAACACTCTCCCTACATACCCAAAGATCCCCACATACCAAACCACTTACCATTTCCTCACACACCATTCTGGCTCCTCTTTCAGGGGCTTTCCAGCTACTCTGGAAATTTGGCCAAGGAAACTCCTGTTATTGTCAAGATACACTCAAATATTACTTCCTTTGTGCAGACTTCACCTCCAGGCACTCAGGGCATATTTCTATTACAGAACCTCTCATGTTAGGTTATAATTTTTTTTTTCTTTTAGAGACAAGGTCTTGCTCTGTCACTCAGGCTAGAATGCAGTGGCACACTCACAGCGTACCACAACCTCCAACTCCTGGCCTCAAGTAATCCTCTCACCTTGACCTCCCAAAGTGCTGGAATTATATGTGGAAGCCACTGTGCTCAGGCTATAATTATTTTTTATATGCCTCCTCCCCTCCTAGACTGAGCCACAGAAACCATGTCTCATGCTATTTTGTATCCTGGCCTTTGGCACAATACTTGGCACATATCAAGCCTTGCATCAATGTTCAATGAGTGAGTAACCAAATAATTGAATGAATAAATAACCGACTGTGATACATGTTAGAATAAGAACAGTAGGCAAGGTGCAAATAAACTGCTGCTATAGGATATTCAGAGGATTGGGTCAGATTTCTTTGAGCAAGCAAAAAAGACTTTGTATAATTGATTGCCATCTCTCCACTCAGCCCTATATATTTGTTTATGACTTAACACAAAGTCAGTTCATTCTATCCCAGGTATAGCCCACTTCTTCTCCAGCCTCCACTCAAATAATGAAACTAGTTTTCTCTTTTCTGTCTCTTGTATAATAGTAGATCTGTAGTTCACTTTAGCTTTGCATGTAATTTTTATAATAATTTACCTATTTATAGAGGGAGGTTCCTTCTTTTTTCTTAAAAAGATTTAAGTGCCTGCCTCATAAACTGATTGTGTGTTTTTATTGTAGCTTCTAGTATAGAAAATACCGAAAAAAAATGTTTGCTGATGAAGAAATAAAGGATTGCTCAGGCACCATTGTATGTCAAGTTGCTCAGCAAGTACCCATGCCTCTTAAGAACTGGCCAAGGTCTTAGCTGGAGCACCCTCTCTACCCTACATGTCTGACTGCATTTCTGTCCATTTTCAATCCATTTGGGTTATATGTTTTTTCACACAGGTCTGTTGAACTTAGAACACTGAAGGCCTGTGTATCTTCATGGCTCACATTTCATGTTGTGCTGGCCTGACCCACGGTGGTTAATGTTTAGCCCCTAAATTACCAGCTGAATGTCCTTAAATCTGAAAGAATAATAAACACATGCCAACAGATGGCTTAGGTTTATTGGTGACTTGCACCATGTGCTTTGCGAGTATCATCTCAGCCATCCTTTTAGATCTCTCTCAGGCACATACTGTCCTCTGTGGTGGCTCATCCCAGCCCTTTGGGAGGCCAAGGTGGGTGGATCACTTGAGGCCAGAAGTTCGAGACCAGCCTGGCCCAACATAGCAAAACCCCATTTCTACTAAAAATACAAAAATTAGCTGGGCATGGTGGCACACACCTGTAGTCCCAGCTACTCGGGAGGTTGAGGCAGGAGAATTGGTTGAACTCAGGAGGCAGAGGTTGCAATGAGCCTAGATTATACCACTGCACTCCAGCCTGGGCAACAGAGTGAGACTCCATCTCAAATAAATAAATAAATAAATAAAGGAAAAGCGATCACACAGCAGAAGAATACAACCCAAGGGTAACTACTGAGGGGCCAGATCAAGAAGCAAAGTGTATCATGTATCAACCTCTACAATGTCCCCAAGGGTCAGCTGTGTATGGGGGCCCACACAGAATTTGGAATCCAAATAAATCTCTGGATACCCAGGCCTGTGTTTGACTTGCCAGGTAGTAATGAGATGTCTCCATTTTCTGCAGGCTGAATGCTTCCCTCAGAGCAGAAGTATAAGCTTATTTATTATTGTTTCCTTCTGTCATGAACAGTTATTGGTTGTGGCCCTTTCTCCCTTCCAAATAGGTGCCCAAATTTCTGGAAGTGGAAAGGTGCCCATATTGGGGGGTGGGCCCCACTGGGTGTGAGCCAATCAGTGTCTTCTGTCCTGTGAGCTCACAATTTACGCTGGTCTATAACCTGAGATGGCCTTGTCAGGGGGGACCTCCAGAGACTGCTGGAACTTGGACTCTTGTCAGCCTGGTAAATGGTATGTCTTAGATCTGCTGCAGCCGTCATGGAAAGCGTGAAGCTGCCAGGAGAGAGGGGTTCCAACATGTGGTGGCTAAAGAACGAATCCAACTCAGAGGAAGCAGAGCCAAGAAGTGGATCCATGCCGTTTGAATCTTGGATCAAATTGTGCCTGGATCTCCAGTAAGACAATAAATTCCTGTATTACTTAAGCCTATTTGAGGTTGTTTTCTTTCACTTGAAACATTAAATTTTTAAATTGATACACCCTAGTTAGAGTATAAACAGTGTGACAGCGGAGATTGTGTCTCTCTCTTTTTTTTCTTTTTTTTTTTTAAATAGTTTCACTACTGTCACCCAGGCTGGAGTACAGTGGTGTGATCCCAGCTCACTGCAACCTCTGCCTCCTAGGTTCAAAGCAATACTGTGCCTCGGCCTCTCAAGTAGCTGGGACCACAGATGTGCGCCACCATGCCCGGCTAATTTTTTATATTTTTGGTAGAGATGGGGTTTCACCATGTTGGCTAGGCTGGTCTCAAACTCCTGACCTCAAGTGATACACCCACCTCGGCCTCCCAAAGTGCTGGGATTACAGGCGTGAGCCACCACGCCCAGCCCGAGACTGTGTTTCTTTTGATCACCTATGTGTCCCCTAGCACATAGTAAGGATTCAATAAATAATTTTTGAATGGATGCATTTTAGCTGCAAGGAACACCCATAAACTCTCTTTTACTCAGCTGACAGCTAAGGAATCTGGTGTTCTATAAGAAAGTGATGATGTGGATCTAGAAGTCGGACCTTACCCCAACACTGGGATTCTTCTAATCACAGCAAATCTCCCAGTAATATGTTGGGGTCTTTGAGGAGGCCTCCAAATAGCAGTCTGCTCCCTTCTCTGTGAATTTTGAATGGAATCAGAAGATAGCAGCAAGCTAGATGAGGACCAAAAATAACCTTTCCTATTGATAAAACTTACATTAGAGAATGTGGCTTATATCATCAGACAAACAAGCTTCCTGATACTCAACTTCAGAATTAGACAGACTTGGTGGCTCAATGACAGGCAGCTGGGCTGGAATGGGTCTCCTCTTCCCACACTGCGGGAGCAAAGCTTGCTCCCAAGAAGAAAAGAAGAGAGGAAAATATAAGGCAGTTTATCCTTCCAAACTCATCAGTCATATTAAAGCACTCCTCCTTCTCAGGGAAGAGGGGGCAGATGGAGAGAAGCCAAGAGTGTTATGCAATTTGGACTCCAAAGGAGTCCAGAAGAAAGAAAACATCAGGAGTGAGAAGACCCAGTCTCCCTCACACACTCCACGTGCGGTTTGGTCAGGTCAATTGATTCTACTTTGTTTTCAATCAAAATGGGTGATATTTCCAAGTGGTGGGATATGTTTGCTGTCTAAAATATAGAATAGCTCCATAGAATAACTCACACATCACAGTATCAAGCTCCCCAAGGAGTTAGAGATCTTCATTTAAAATTATGCAAAATTCAAAAGAAGAAACAAGAATTCACGATGAAATTACACAATCAGGGGCACTAGGTGGCAATAAGCCTTTTGCTCTCTCACCATGCCCATCAAAGGCATTTCAGGAGCACTGAAAGCTCACACACTTCCCACGCCGACTGTCAGTTTCTTTCTGGATGATCTCAGAGCCACACAGTGCATTCTTAGTCACCGGGAGAACAGAACCAAAGTTTAACTCCTTGGTGGCACCAGGGGAAACGGCACTTTAAGTTGGATTCCAGGAAGTCCAGGGAAACACTTGACATAGGAAGTCTGCGACCCTGTTCGCAATTTCCCCCGTGTCAAGGCTGGGGCCCCGAGCATTGTTCAGAACAGTCAGGCCTGCATTGTGTCTGTCTGCCACATGCTTTTGGTTTTACTCACCAGGGCACTTTTTCCTGTTTCTGTTTTTCGGAATTTTTTTGTTTTGCTTTTTTTTTTGAGACAGAGTTTCACTCTTGTCGCCCAGGCTGGAGTGCAGTGGTGCAATCTTGGCTCACTACAACCTCCATCTCCCAGGTTCAAGTGATTCTCCTGTCTCAGCCTCCCGAGTAGCTGGGAATACAGGCGCGTGCCACTACGCCAGGCTAATTTTTGTATTTTTGGTAGAGATGGGGTTTCACCATGTTGGCCAGGCTGATCTTGAACTCCTGACCTCAGGCAATCCGCCAACCTTGGCCTCCCAAAGTGCTGAGATTACAGGTGTGAACCACCGGGCCCGCCTCGTTTTTCTTTTTAAGGTAAACATGTACCATCTAGGCTTCAAGAAACTTCCTTGAATAACCATTGTTTGTAGATTTGAAGTTTGGTGCACAAACTACCAGCAGAATTAGACAATCATAACCCCCCCACACCAAATTAGCCAGAAGTACATTTAAATTTCAACATGGGTTTTCCTGAAAACTTGTATTGGCTGTTTAATGTGACAGAGCCTGGTGAGAACCAGGATGCCCTGAACCCAGCAGGGATCCTCTCTGTTCTTGCTGCCAAGACAAAGTTTTGCTCTAATCCTGAGTAGCTTCCTGATGGACTATTTGCTGGAGGTCACTAGATAGGCTTTGCTGGCCAGTCTTGGGAGAGAACCCAAGCTGACAAAGGAAAGCTCAAACGCAGCAGATTCAGACAATAGGTTTCCATCCTGTCTTCTCAAATGTAAAGCTATTTTCTCATCTATTACCTGCCCCTATTTTTACCATGAGAAGCTCTCCAGTGCCACTTTAGCTATCGATAATTGGCAGTGAGTTTTGCAATTAACAGCTGCCCAGAATCAATTCCAAGGAGGCACAACTGAAACCACTTTTAAAAAGGCAGAGCTGGGGATTACTCAGCTGCCTATCTGACCTCCGATCCTTTTTCTTACCCCATACAAATTCATTTGCTGGAAGAATCTGAAACTTGAACCGTGTACCTAAACGCCCAGTTCTGGGCACAGGGGTAGATATTTGAGAAATACTTCGATTGATTGATGTGTACACGGGGAAAGGGTATGGGCAGCTCCACAAGGAGTTGCTGTGTAATTCATAGTGAAGCATGGCTCTCCTGCTGACTCAAAACTCCTTTCTTATTTCAGGCCAAAGACTCCAGAGACAGACTTGGGCAAGAAACCTGGCCTCAGGGAAAAGCAAATGAAGCCTGTTCATTCCCCAGAAGAGAAACAAGAGAGAATTGCTCACCATGATGGGCGCATCTCAGCTTTGCTAGTTTAGCGTCCTCATGAACAGCACCAGCAAGGGGCCTTCTATGAGGCTGAACTTACCACTCACCCGTGCCTATTAGAGACACGACCCAAGGCTTTGGGTACCTTCTCGCACCTTCTGCTTCAATGCGGGCAAGGAGGGAGCCAGTCCTTTCACCATGACCTCCAAATGACTCCAGTGCTAAAGGCTGCGGGGCCTTCAATCACTCGAAAACCAGGAGGCATATTTTTAGAGACATGCTGTCATCTGGGCAGCCTTGAGTGGATGTCTTCTCTGTCTTTCCTCAGATCAGTGCGTTTGCAAGAAACCCTCCTAGGCCAGCAGCCTTAGAGGAAGTGCCTGCTAATTCAAGAGAAAGGGCAAGCGGGACAGCCAGCTGGAGCCTAGAGCTGCTCATGCTCCTGGAACCCTGGGCGGGTGCAGGCGGGGATTTACAGACCTGCCTTTCCCTCATCATTCCGCAGGAAGCTTCTTTAAATGAGCCTCAGCCCAGAAGCTATCATGGGGCCTGGTGATTATAGCATAGACCGAGATAACAGAACCGTGGAGATGCCACCTCTGTCTGGATACTGACCCCACGGTCCAGGAATCATCAACTGGGCCCGAGGGCAAATTTTGTTCTGTTTTCTCTGTGCAAAATGCCAGAATGCTCCTGCCTCGAAGAGGTTGACTCTGTTGTCAGCTGTGGGAAAAAACAGCCAGAGTTGCTATTTACACCCTGAACTGCAAGCTGGGTAAAAATAGCACTAGCAGCTTGGTCCGGCTTCAAACCCCACTGCAGAGAGATTATTTTTGGAAGAGAAGATTTTCCTCCCCACCCACAGATCTGAAAATGGTCACCTCCCTGCAAGAAAGGAGGAGAGGTGATCCCACGCAAAGGTGAAAACTACCCTCTTCCTACTTTCTCTGCCCAGGACAGGACATTAAGAGAGACGAGCAATGCCCTTCCCTGACAGCAGGTCAGGCCCAGCACAGTCCTGCAGCTGACCTAGTTCAAGGTACAGTGATAATTAATTAACTTTGACTCAGTGACAGGGGGCAGCTTTCTAAATCTGGATGCTGGACCATCCTGTTGCTTGTTGTAGCTAAAGGCAGAAAAAAGAGTTGACCAGAAGAGTACACAAGACCCCAAAACAATAGCCAGGAGGCTGAGGATCAGGAAATTACTCTCCAGCCCTCCCTCTCCGGATAGGCCATGATATAGCTATAAAATAATGAACAAATTCCCAAAAGCCTGGTCTGGTCCTGCTTCTGCACTGAGAACCCCTAGCAGCTGGGGGCTGAAAATTCTTCCCTCAGGTGCTTGCTAGCCCTCAGGACCCAGTGTCTGGAGTTTCAGAATCTCTTTCAGGTTCAGGAAGTGATCCATCTGACAATCAGAGGAAGAACAGTCATTCCTTAATAGACCCTTTATTCTGTAAAAAAGATATTTTATAGGTACATTTAAGTGTGTAGATGATGCTATTTTATAACTCTAAAAAGATATACACATGTGGATAGTTCTTATCAGGTAAAACTATATTAAGACTGTGTGAAAAACAGCAGAGAAAAATACCAGATCCATGGTGTCATGAAATTGTTCTATAATCTGAAAGCACCCAGGCTGCTCAGAGCTGAAACCCAGAGGTGCTTAATAAGTATTTTTAGGGAGGAAGAGAAAACACCTCCCGCATCCTACCTCCATCCGAACCTCCTTCTACAGAGATCCAGGAACCAAAATAAATCTTCCAGTTTGAGAAGACATACCTCAGCCTCCCTACCCACCTGAAAGGCGAGAGAACGACACAGCGCTCCCCCAACCTCTCAGCACCCGCTACCCAACACACACCCAGATCTTTACCACCCTGGCCTCAGTGTGAGCACTGGGGTAGCAACAAAGTCGGGGACACCTGGGTCTAGGTGGAAGTGGCTCAGACGGGCAGGTGCCTGGGCACAGGGGAATTCATCATGCCTGGCTTTTCCTCCGGCGGCAGACAGACTGAGGTTTTAGTCTCGTCGTCACCTGCTAGCTGTGTGACCAACTCACTTCACCTTTTTGAAATCTCTGTTTTCCTTGCTAAGGGCTGATTCCACCCACCTGCTGGGGTTGGTGAGAACGAGCTGAAGCAGCATGTGTGAAAGCTGTGTCCGGTGGCTGCTGCAGAGGGAGGGATATTGTGCATCACGGGACAGTCCTGTTTCTCTGGGGCATATCCTGGGCCAGATTCGGGGATCTGATCTGTTTCCAGCTGCTTGACGATGGGGAGCCTACCAGATGGCTCAAGTCTGAACTCCCTGAGAAATGCATGACATTGACAGAAATTGCTGAAAAATGTCCTTTTCCCCACAGTGTGAGGCCCTTCTACACCCTGCCCTTCATTTACTGTGGCCCTTCACCCAGAATGAAAATGGCCACCTCCAAGGAGCCAGAAATAGAATCTCCCTATTTGGGTGTCTCTGCCAGTGGGTTGTTCGGCAGCTAAGGGCTGGGTCAGCACTGGCTTCTCAGCTGAGGGAGGTCACAGAAATGGAGTCCCAGCGCCCCTTTCCAAATCTCATCTACTGATGACATCGGGAGGGAAGAGTTGCCGCTCTGCTGAGTCATAGCTATTTAAGCTATCAGTACTCGGGGCTCGGAGACTCCCCAAGGACCTGGGAAAGACAGCTCAATATTCCTTTGATCCGGACTGCTTCGGGCTTCTATTTCCAAAGTTGAGAAATCCAGATAATGCTGACTCCTGCCCAGGAACGAAGCGAGCTCAGGTCTCTCTCACTGACCTCCTGCTGAGAATTGTAGGCCAAGGTGGCTGGGCTCTCCCTTCCAGCCTAAGTCAGCTTCCTTCTGAGTCAGCTTTCTTCACCTCCCTATTAATAGCCACTGCTTTGGCTGACCCCGTGCACAGTATGATCACAGTTTAATAATACATCTCAAACCAGGAAGCAGTCACCTTCCTGAAGCTGGGCTGTGGAGGGCCCCCAGAGCAGAGGCTCCATCCCAGAAAGAAGAGACCAGGGCAGCTGCAGGGAGGTTGGGGAGACAAAGTAATTGGTCTGCAAGACAAGTCACTGCTTTAGGGGTTCTGTCTCACAGGGCATGAGATGTGGACACAGGCTAACTTTCATTTTATTCCCATAGACATTCTTGGGCAGGACTGAAAAAGTGTGGCTACCTTACCCAATTATGCAGACCCCTCAGCTCATTGGGACCGCCACTTCTAGGCCAACCTGGGGTTCGCTCCTACCAGCATCACCTTTTCTCAGTCACCGCGTGACAAGGTGGCCTACTCAAAGAGGCTCAGATTGTCCGGATGGGATGGGATGCTGAGAACGGATTAGACCCCAGCAAAAAAATAAGTATTTTTTTAATTATTCTACCTCTCTTCCTTCCCACTGTTTCTCCCCAGGAAAAGCAAACAAGCTAAACACGCTTCAGCATTAGATCATACTGAGAAGCAATGAAGTCAGGCCTCCCTGTAATTTGTTCCAGGCTTCCCATCCCTTGTGGGCCCTGAATGGGCAGAACATACAGGTTTAGGAGCCAGACATCCTGTGTTCAAATTCTCACTTAGCCTCTCAGCTTAGAGGGCTTAGTAAATTTATTCCACTTTTCTGAACCTTCATCTTCTTATGTATATATAAAAGGGATAATATATCCTGAAATGATCTGAATGCAAATGAAATGAGATAGTTTTGAAAAGTATGCCAAATACTGTGCCTGGAGTATAGTAAGTGATCAATAAACTGTCCTAGTTTTCTTTTCAAAAAATAAAAGATGGGGCCAGGCGCGGTGGCTCACGCCTGTAATCCCAGCACTTTGGGAGGCCCAGGCGGGTGGATCACGAGGTCAGGAGATCGAAACCAGTCTGGCTAACCTAGTGAAACCCCATCTCTACTAAAAATACTAAAAATTAGCCAGGTATGGTAGTGTGAGCCTTTGATCCCAGCTACTCGGAAGGCTGAGCCAGGAGAATTGCGTGAACCTGGGAGGCAGAGGTTGCAGTGAGCCAAGATCTCGCCACTGCACTCCAGCCTGGGCTACAGAGTGAGGCTCCATCTCAAAAACAAAACAACAACAACAACAAAAAAAAACCCACTCATCCTCATTTCCATTGCCTACTTCCGAAATACCTACTATACCTAAGGCTGATTACTGATTAAGTAGTTGCTTCTTTAGGCCAGGCGTGGTGGCTCACGCCTGTAATCCTAGCACTTTGGGAGGCCGAGGTGGGTGGATCACCTAAGGTCAGGCGTTCAAGACCAGCCTGGCCATCATGGTGAAACCCCATCTTTAAAAAAATAAATAAAATTTTAAAAATAAATAAATAAATAAAAGATGGGGAAATGTGAGGACAAGTCAAGACCATCCAAAGCCCTCACGCTGGTGGGAAAACATGACCAGCATCTCCAAATGTGCAGGTCCACGATGTAAACATCTCTGAGATGAGGGCCCATGGCAACACACAGAACACTGTTCCTTCCTCTGGATTCATACCATTCAGAAATTCCAAAGAGCAGCCCAATCTGGACTGCGATGGGTTCCGCGGAAGCCAAAGTGAAGAGTCTCCTGGCTCCATTTATCTGCCCTAATAACAGTTCTCAGAAGTTTCACAGTTCATTGGCTGGGTGTGGTGGCTCATGTCTGTAACCCCAGCACTTTGGGAGGCCGAGGCAGGCAGATCACCTGAGGTCAGTTGTTTGAGACCAGCCTGGCCAACATGGTGAAACACTTTCTTTACTAAAAATACGAAAATTAGCCGGCTGTGGTAGCAGGCACCTGTAGTCCCAGCTACTGGGGAGGCTGAGGCAGGAGAATTGCTTGAACCTGGGAGGCGAAGGTTGCAGTGAGCCGAGATCGGGCCACTGCACTCCAGCCTGGTGGCAGAGCAAGACTCCGTCTCAAAAAAAAAAAAAGTCCCACAATTCATAAACAAAGGATGGCACCAAGAAAAAAAACGGGCAAGCCAAGGATACAGAAGGGCACCCATGAGGCTGGGTGCTTATCTATATTTCTAGGGTCCCCTTAAAAGAACCAGGTCAGCCAGGCCTCTGGGTGAACCCTGCTATCAGAAAGGCCAAAGGAGAAACACAATATCATGGGTGCCATGTTTTTCAACCTGCTGAGAAATAACCTGCCCCGGACACCTGATTATTAGATGACAAATAATGGTTTCTTTAGCCCAGTCCCAGCTGGCATGCCTCAGCAGCCTGCAAGTCTGGAGGGGACGGGGGTGGGGTCAGACTTCATTCTTGCCAAGCTCTCTTCCCTCTTGCTTGCCAAGAGCTCACATATATCTGATGGGAGCCAGCCAGAGCTGCTGGCAGCATAAAGCGGGGCCAGCCCCAGCATGACCTCCCCCCACCCATCATTGCCCCCAGCTGACTAGGGGCTTCCGTGGCAGAGGAGAGAGCAGGGGCTGAATTGACTTGGGTTCAGTTCCATAGAGGCAGCCCAGAATTCCCCTCCCATCAGTAGGCAAGAGAGTGGTCCTTGTGTCCTTTGTGTTAACTCTGACCTGGATTCTACCTACATGCAGATGGCAAGGGAAATGAGAACGCTGTCTTTTTTTTTTGGAGATACGGTCTCACTCTGTGTCACCCAGCCTGGAGTGCAGTGGTGCGAACACAGTTCACTGCAGCCTTGACCTCCCTGGGCTCAGGTGATCCTCCCACCTCAACCTCCTGAGTAGCTGAGTCTACAAGAACATACCACCATGCCTGGATAATTTAAAAAATTTTTTTGTAGAGATGGGATTTTGCCACGTTACCCAGACTGGTTTCAAACTCCTGTGCTAAAGTGATCCTCATGCCTCAGCCTTCCAAAGTACTGAGATTACAGGCATGAGCCACCACACCTGGCCTACACCGTCATTTACTTACACGCCAAAAAGACCGCCCAATTTAAGGATCAGCTACCCTAACACCATTCACTCCTGCCATCACTCAGCAAGTAGTTTTTGAACATTTACCTTGTGCCAGCCAACACTGTTCTAGGTTCTGAATGCACGTGGGTGAATAAAACAAGATGGTCTCTGCCCTAGGGAAAGAGCCAAAGAACATGAAAATTAATACATAAATAATTGCAAATTGTGCAATGCTATTGAAAGAAGTACTTGGAGAGAATAACAATGGTGAGGGAAGGTGTCTGATTTAAATGAGAAGGTGAGGGAGGACCTCTCTGAGGAGGTGAAATTTAAGGACTTGGGATTTCCTCTTGCTGCTCAGCTAAAAGTTCTCTCAATGAAAGGCTCTGAGAAGAAGGAAAAGGTATTTCAGCCAGAGGTGCAGTAAAAAGCATTCTGGGGGTTCCGGCGCTGTGGCTTACACCTGTAATCTCGCACTTTAGGAGGCTGAGGCGGGCGGATCACGAGGTCAGTAGATTGAGATCATTCTGGCCAACACGGTGAAAACCTGTCTCTACTAAAAATACAAACAAAATTTAGCTGGGCGTGGTGGCTTGCACCTGTAGTCCCAGCTACTCGGGAGGCTCAGGCAGGAGAATCACTTGAACCTGGGAGGCAGAGGTTGCAGTGAGCCGAGATCGAGCCACTGCACTCCAGCTTGGCACCTGGTGACAGAGCAAGACTCTGTCTCAAAAAAAAAAACCAAAAAAACCTAATGTAGGTGACAGGGGGATGGATGCAGCAAACCACCATGACATAACTGGGGACTGGGTGCAGTGGCTCACCTCTGTAATCCTACCTAGCATTTTGGGAGACTGAGACAGGAGCATTGCTTGAGCTCAGGAGTTTGAGACCAGCCTGGGCAACATGGCGACACTCATCTCTACAAAAATTACAAAAATTAGCCTAAAGTGGTGGCATACGCCTGTGGTCCCAGCTACTCAGGAGACTGAGGAGGGAGGATCGCCTGAGCATAGGAGGTTGAGGGTGCAGTGAGCCGATATCACGCCACTGCACTTTGGCCTGAGTGACAGAGTGAGACCCTGTTCCAAATAAACAGCATTCTGGAAGAAGAGCAGGGCTACAGAACCCTTGTTCCAAGTTTCCTGTTGTGGATGCATTTACCCTTTCTGCCCCATGCCCAGTATCCATCCATCTGTCCTCCTTCCCAGGGCCTTTCTAGCACCTTGTCCTGTCCCCTAGCATGTTCTCTTTCCTGTGAGGACATTGCCCTTCCTTACACAGCTCAGAGACATCTGTCATGGACGCACTGCCTTTGAAAACGCTTTTCTCCAGAGACCCTACAGTCCTGCCCTTGAATCTCTGCAAGTCAAATAGCTCTGATCTGTAGGAGATACAACTCACCATTCCTGCTGAGCAAGCAGGCTAATTACAGAATCTGCTTTCTATAACTCTTTATCTCAGGACTGCTTTCCCAAATTAGCATTACTAGGTGGCTATGAGGCCATCTGCCAGCTGAGTTAAGGAGTTGGCCTCTAGACTGTTGTGAAACCAGCCCAGACATTGCAGCCAAATATACCTGGGATGAATCCTAGCTCCTTCTTTTTTTTTTTTTTTGAGACAGAGTCTCACTCTGTCCCCAGGTGCAGTGATCTCGGCTCACTGCAACCTCAGCCTCCCGGGCTCAAGCGATTCTCCTGCTTCAGCCTCCCAAGTAGCTGGGATTACAGGCACCTACCACTATGCCCAGCTAATTTTTTGTATTTTTAGTAGAGGCAGGGTTTCACCATGTTGGCCACGCTGGTCTCAAATTCCTGATCTTGTGATTCACCTGCCTCGGCCTCCCAAAGTGCTGTGATTACAGGCGTGAGCCACCTCACCCATCCCCTAGCTCCTTAACAGCTTTGTGACCTTAGGCAAGTCACCGGGCTTCTCCCAGCCTCAGATTCCTTACATGCAAGATTACGAGGAGGATAATATCTACTAGCCAGGAGGCATGCAAGGTGGATGAAGTCATAAGTATGCCACAAGTGGGAATCTTTGTTATGACATCAACTATAAAACAATCTGAGTAGAATTTTGGCAGTGCCTTTTATGAAGGTGATGGATTGCTCCCTTAAGAATGGTGGCCAGGTTTCCATTGTCGCAACCATTTGGCCACAGGAGCTCTTTCATCTGGGGATTGCTAAGAACCAGGTGAAAGGAGAACACTTGAGGACCTGGGAAAAGGCATGGCTTCCAGAATCCAGATTGCTAAGAATTCGGAGAAAAGTCTAGTCCAAGTTTTTAACTATCAGGCAGGATTGAATTTAAATCTCAGATATGGGTAAGCATATTTCCAGAACTTAAAATGAAATAAAAAATAAATCTCAGACAGATGGAAATATTTTCAATACATAGTTGAGCAGCCATCACAAATGCTGCCATGGCTGTAACTGCTCCTGTGATAATACACTTTATTGTAATTATTTCACTCAGTCATTTAATTCTCAATTCAAAAAACATATTTACAGCTGGGTGCTCCTGCCTGTAATCCCAGCACTTTGAGAGGCCGAGGCAAGAGGATCACAAGTTCAGGAGTTTGAGACCAACCTCGCCAATATGGTGAAACCCTGTCTCTACTAAAAAAAAAAAAAAAAAAAAAAAAAAAAATCCGGGTGTGGTGGCAGGCACCTGTAGTCCCAGCTACTCAGGAGGCTGAGGCAGGAGAATCACTAGAACCTGGGAGGTGGAGGTTGTAGTGAGCCGAGATCACGCCACTGCACTCCAGCCTGAGTGACAGAGCAAGACTCCATCTCAAAAAATAAAAAAAACCCACAAAAATACGTATTTACAGAGCACCTACTATGTACCAAGTACTATTCAAGGCATGTGGGATATACAGGTAACGAGACAAGGTCTTATTCCTCGTGGAAACCACTTACACATAGAGATAAAGAAAGAAAAAAAAAGAGATTGGAAGAGAAAGAAAGAGAAAGGAAAGGGCTGGGCACAGTGGCTCACTCCTATAATCCCAGCAAGTTGGGAGACCGAGGTGGGCAGATCACTTCGGCCCAGGAACCAGAGACCAGGCTGGGGAACATAGGTGAGACCCTGTCTCTGTAAAAAATACAATAGTCCCAGCTACTCAGGAGGCTGAGATGGGAGGATCACCTGAGCCCAGGAGGTTGAGGTTGCAGTGAGCCAGGATTGAAGCCCTGCACTCCAGCCTGGGTAAAAGAGTGAGACCCCCCCCCACCAAAAAAAAAAAAAAAAGGAAGGAAGAAAGGAAGGAAATGGTGATAAGTGATATGAAGAAAATAAAACAAGGTAATAGAATAAAAAAGAGTGTATGGAGGAGGGAGGGGTGAAGTGGGGCTAGAAAGGGCGGATATTTGAGCAGAGACCTGGTGAGTGAGAAAGAGCCAGACGTGAGAGAATCCAAAGAAAAACCATCCTAAGTGAGGAGACCTCAGAACAAAGTGCCCGAGCAGAAACAAGCTTGATGTGTTCAAGGCACAGAAAGAATATCCATGTGCTTGTGGGTCGCGAGGCTGCGGGTGGCAGATGGAATATGCAGGACCTTGAAGACTTTGAGTTTTATTCTGATTGCAGAGGAGCAGCAAGGTCTGGTTTATACCTTGAAAAGCTCACTGTGGTTATTCTTTAGAAATATACTATAAGGGGCATGAGCAGAAGTGAGGAGATCAGGTAAGGAGGTTATTGCCCGAGTTCAAGCAAGACATGGTGGCTTGAACTAGATTGTAGCATTGGAGATGATGAAAACCCGTCAGATTTGAAATCTCTTTTGGGGGTAGAGCTAACAGGACTTGCCTAGGGGTTAGATATGGGTGATGGGTGTTGACAGAGAGGAATCAAAGCTGACTTCTAGATTGTGAATCTAGTAAATTGGGAGTATGGTGGTACTGTTAAATGAGATTGGAATTGTTGGGAGAGATTACTCATTTCATGTCTTTCTCCTCCTCTAGAGAACCTGGAGCTAAGCAGAAGTATCATTCATTACTTCCATGGCTAAAAAGTACAACAATTTTTTTTTTAAGATGGAGTTTCACTCTTTTGCCCAGGCTGGAGTGCAGTGGCATGATCTCAGCTCACTGCAACCTCTGCCTTCCGGTTTCAGGCCATTCTCCTGCCTCAGCCTCCCAAATAACTGAGATTATAGGTGCACACCACTGCCCGGCTAATTTTTGTATTTTTAGTAGAGATGGGGTTTCACCATGTTGGCCAGGATGGTCTCGAACTCCTGACTTCGTGATCTGCCTGCCTCTGCCTCCCACTGTGCTGGGATTACAGGCATGAGCCACCGCGCCCGGCCCAAGTACAACAAATCTTAGTCATGGCCATCATTTCACAATGTTCTTAGTAGGAGCTCTACTGGACCGAAGCCTTCTCCAGGAGTATGCCCTCAACCTAGTGCACATCCATGCGATGACCCAGGCCAGGAACCTGGGACCCAGCCTAGAGCCCCCACTTCCTCTCACTAAAGGATACAAACAGAAAAGTAACTGAACACTTCCTGTGCCAGACACTGTGCTAAGCACATGGATCTCATTTGATTTTTGCCACAATCCTGTGCCATAGGCGCCATTATTATCCCCATTTTACTAATGGAGAGACTTAAGTTTCAGCAACTTGATCAAGTTCGCTGCTAGGAAGTGTTGGGTGGAGCCATAGCCTGTGAGTTAACCAAGCTACTACCTCATGGTGAAACAACCCATGACTCCCACGGCTCTGCCTTTCTTATCAGACTCTCATCTGTCTCTTCCTCTCTATCCCCATGGGCACTGCCCTGGGTTAGGCATTTCACCTTTTCTCGCCTGCAATATTCCTACATCCTCCTGAATCACCTCCCTGCCTCCATCCAGCCTCTCTGCCTCTCTCTAGTCCTTCCTTCCGTAACTGTCCAAGTGGAAATGTGATGCATATCTGATAATGGCATGCTTCTGCTAGAAAATCCTCTTCCCCCGACCCCGTAAGGAAGGAAACAAGCTTGAAATTCTTCAATGGCTTCTTGATGCCTATGAGTTAAAACCTAAGCACCTTACAAGGCCCTTCAAGACCTGGCACCAACCTCCTGTGTGGCCTCATTCTCTCTTCTGCTGTTTCCCTTGAACTCTGTGTTCCAGGCATACCAGACACATGTGAAATCTCAGGTCTGATGACTGGGCCAGATGTCCTCTCTGCCCACAATGCCTCTTCCTTTTCTTCTTCTTTTTTTTTTTTTTTTTGAGACAGAGCCTTGCTCTGTTGCCCAGGCTGGAGTGCAGTGGTATGACCTCTGCTCACCTCCACCTCTCGGGTTCAAGCGATTTTCCCGCCTCAGCCTCCCAAGAAGCTGGGATTACAGTCACGCACCACCACACCAAGCTAATATTTGTATTTTTCCTAGAGATGGGGTTTCACCATGCTGGCCAGGCTAGTCTCGAACTCCTGACCTCAAGTGATCTGCCTGCCTCGGCCTCCCAAAGTGCTGGGATTACAGGCGTGAGCCACTGCACCTGGCCTAATATTTGTTAAATGAATAAATAAATGTCTTTTTGAAATGAATTGATCTTCAAAGTAGATTCTGAAATCTAGGAAACACTTTGTCCTCACATTTTCCTTTTGTTGGACTTATTTCCATGGGGATTTTTGCTACAGTGGGGCTTGGGTTAGAGGTTGAATATATAGTGGCTAAGAATATAGACTCCAGGCTGGCCGTGGTGGTTCACATCTGTAATCCCCGTGCTTTAGGAAGCTAAGGCAGGAAGATTGCTTGAGCCCAGGAGTTCGAGGCTGCAGTGAGCTATGATTGCACCCTGCAATCCAGCCTAGGCAACAGAAAAAAAGAAGTCACCATCTCAGCCTCTGTTTTATTTATTGTAAAACTGAGTTAATAATAAGACCTACCTTAGAGGGTTAACGTGAAGGCTAATGAAAAAGTACATGTGGGCTGGGCGCAGTGGCTCACACCTGTAATCCTAGCACTTCGGGAGGTTAAAGTGGGTGGATTGCCCGAGCTCAGGAGTCGGAGACCTGCCTGGGCAACATGGTGAAAACCCACCTCTACAAAAATACAAAAACTAGCAGGTGTGGTGGTGTGTGCCTATAGTCCCAGCTACTTGGGAGGCTGCGGCTCAAGAATTGCTTGAAACTGGGAGGCAGAGGTTGCAGTGAGCCAGTATCACATCACTGCACTCCAGCCTGGGCGACAGAAAGAGACTCTGTCTCCAACAAAAAAAATGTACATGAGTCCATGTGGAACATTTGGTGTCTGGCACAGGGTGAGTGCTCAATACATATGAGCTATTATTAGTAGATCTTTTCCTGACAGCTTCACTTGACCCCATTGTGTCACCATCACTTTTTGAACCAAATGTCTGGAGTCTGGTTCTCAAACATGGGCACTCGATTTTAGCAGGCTTTACATTTGCCATCGTACTGGGTCACCCTGGATACTAGGCCTTGGGGGAAATGGATCCAGATGGTGTCTGAAACTAGGAGTAGCCTTTTGCTTGTAAGTCATGATTTATTGCCTAGAAACGGAAAGTAAGCATTACCCACCAGTCAGCAGATTACCTGAATTCTTCAAAAGTCCCACCAGTCTGTTCCCTGCTGCCCCTCGCTCTTTCTCAAATTTGGCAAAACAGAGGTGACTGGTGATTGGTGTAGCAATTTCCCCTCGGAGGAAAGGAAGTGGGACGCACAGACCCTCAGGGTAAGCTGCAGAGTGTTTTGCTCCTTCCATTGGCTACACAAGGGTGTCTAAGACAGCAACTCAGGGCCGGGCGCCGTGGCTCACGCCTGTAATCCCAATACTTTAGGATGCCGAGGCGGGTGGATCACGAGGTCAGGAGATCGAGACCATGCTGGCCAACATGGTGAAACCCCGTCTCTACTAAAACTACAAAAATTAGCTGGGCATGGTGGCACGTGCCTGTAATCCCAGCTACTCGGGAGGCTGAGGCAGGAGAATCGCTTGAACCAGGGAGTCGGAGGATGCAGTGAGCCCAGATTGCACCACTGCACTCCAGCCTGGAGACAGAACAAGGACTCCGTCTCAAAAAAAAAATTCTGGGTACACAGAGACCCCAGTGTGACAGTCCCATCCATGGCTGGAAGAAAGGCCTTTCTTTCAATACTCAGGGAGACGGAGGAGGTTGTAGTCTCCATCCAGGCCTGAGTTTTCTAGATGCTGAGGTAAGCAGCCTCTTTGAGAGGTCATAATTATCGCACTGGAGCCTTGAATTAAATAGCCAAAATTATAAATTGAGAGATTGGCCAGGCATGGTGGCTCACATCTGTAATCCCAGCACTTTGCGAGGCCAAGGTAGGTGGATGGCTTGAGCTCAGAAGTTCAAGTCCAGCCTGGGCAACATGTCAAGACCCCATCTCCACCAAAAATACAGAAAATTAGCCAGGTGTGGTGGTGCGCATCTGTGGTCTCAGCTACTCAGGAGGCTGAGGTGGGAGAATTGCTTAAGCCCGGGAGGCGGAGGTTGCAGTGAGCCAAAATCGTGCCACTGCACTCCAGTCTGAGTGAGACCCCCATCTCAAAACAAACAGATAAATAAATAAATAGCAAATATGTATGCCAATGGAGTGAGGAGTGACATGATTTAAAGTAACAAAATGATTCCTCAATTAAATGACTCTAAATGACTCGTCTTGTCAAATTACTTTTTAGAGCCATTAAGAAATAACATAATTTTGGGCCAGGGATGAGGTCGTCTTTTAAATATGCAATCCTTTTTTTTTTTTTTTTTTTTTTTCTGAGACACAGTTTTACTCTGTTGCCCAGGCTGGAGTGCAGTGGTGCAATCTCGGCTCATTACAACCTCAGCATCCCGGGTTCAAGCAATTCTCATGCCTCAGCCTCCTGCGTAGCTGGGATTACAGGCATGAATCACCATGCTTGGCTAATTTTTGTATTTTAGTAGAGATGGGGTTTCTCCATGTTGGTCAGTCTGGTCTAGAACTCCTGGCCTCATGTGATCTGCCTACCTGGCCTCCCAAAGTGCTGGGATTACAGGCATGAGCCACTGCGCCTGGCCCAGTTTCTTATAAATTTAAACTTCCACCTTACCATATGACTCAGCAACTCCACTCATAGAAATTTATCCAAGCGAAATGAAAATATAGGCACAATATTCACAAAAACCTGTTCACAAATGTTTATAGCAGGTTTTTCAGAATAGCTAGAAACTGGAAAGCAAACAAATGTCCATCAACTGGTGAACATACGATGGCATTATCTGTACAATGGAATACTATTCAGCAATGAAAGGAGCAACCTATTGACACACAACATTATGGATGAATCTCTAAAGCATTATGCTAAGTGACAGAAGTCGGACTCAAAAAGCCTTGTATGGCATTCTGAAAAAGGCAAACTATAGGAACAGAAAACAGGATTGTCAGGGGCTAGGGCTGGAGGAGACAGGTGATTACGAAGGGGACATGAGGGAATTTTTTGAGGTGATGGAAATATTCTGTATCTTGACTGTGGTACATGACAGGTATACATGCCTGTGTACATTTGTCAGAACTTGTAAAACTGTACAGCTTTATAGTTATTTATTTATTTGAGATGTTCGGTCACCAGGCTGGAGTGCAGTGGCGCTATCTCAGCTCACTGCAACCCTTGCCTCCCAGGTTTAAGCAATTCTTCTGCCTCAGCCTCCCAAGTGGCTGGGACTACAGGCAGCCAGCTAATTTTTGTATATTTAGTAGAGACAGGGTTTCACCATGTTGGCCAGGATGGTCTCGATCTCTTGACCTTATGATCCGCCCACCTCATCCTCCCAAAGTGCTGGGATTACAGGTGTGAGCCACCACGTCCGGCCTATAATTATTTATTTATTTAGAGACCGGATCTCACTCCATCACCCAGGCTGGAGTGCAGTGGTGTGCAGCCTGGAACTTCTGGGCTCAAATGATCCTCTACCCTCAGCCTCCCCAGTAGCTAGGACTACAGGCATGAGCTACCACAACCAGCTGATATTTAAATTTTTGTTTTTTAATAGAGATAGGGTCTTGTTATACTGCCCAGGCTGGTCTCAAACTCCTGGGCCCAAGCAATCCTTTCGCCTTGACCTCCCAAAGTGTGGAATTACAGGTGGGAGCCATGGCACCCACCTCTTTTTCAAAGGTGAATTTTACTGTGTGTAAATTATATCTGATTTGAAAAAACAAATGTGTATCTATCTCCCTGGCTTTTGAGTTTCATAATCCTAGGCCATCAAAGGTAAGAAAAAAAAAGACTCTCAGTAAGAGCAAAGTATTTGGGAGAAAACACCATAAATGAAAGCCATGTTTCCCCACCTCCATCTCTCACTTGAAAGGAAGGGAAAGAGATTCCCTAGAGCAACGGGAAGAACAAGGAATGAGAGAGATTAATGGGGCCTGGAGATGAAGAGGCTGGTCCTAAAGGGACCCCACCGAAAGGCCTGGAGTCCATGTTCACTGACCGCGTAGCCTCTGACTTCATCGGCTCATACATTGCTTGCATCCAGGCTGCACTTGTGAGGACTTCCTTGGGGCAACAGAGAGCACATGACTCTCTAAGCAGCCAGCTGGAGGGATTCTTGCTTGTGCTTCTAAGACTTTGCTCAGCTTCCTGTCCAATGTAGCCCATGTGGAGAAATCTGCCTCTTCGCTACTCCCTGAGTAACTGCTAATCACCCCATTCTTCCCATCACTTGTACTTAAGTTGGACTGAATGGAACCACTCGAGGACCTTCCTTGCCCACGACATTAGTTGTAGAAAACATTGTTTTTTTTTTTAGACAGAGTCTTGCTCAGCTGCCCAGGCTGCAATGCAATGGCTCATTCTCTCCTCACTGCAACCTCCACCTCTCAGGTTCAAGAAATTCTCCAGCCTCAGCCTCCAGAGTAGCTGGGATTACAGCTGCACGCCACCACATCTGGCTATTTTTTTTTTGTATTTTTAGGAGAGATAGGGTTTCACCATGTTGGCCAGGCTGGTCTCAAACTCCTGACCTCAGATGATCCGCCTATCTTGGCCTCCTAAAGTGCTGGAATTACAGGCATATGTCACCGTGCCCAGCCAGAAAACATTTTTCCACATGGTTTACTTATGTTTCCTGTCCTCTAAGCTTCTCTCTCATTTACCTTAGGATTTCCAGTGGAATAAGGTAAAAGTTAAAGTAATCTTTCCTTTCTCTCACATATGTTCAATAAATATAACTTTTGGGTTAGAGTTGGAAGCAAGAATTATTTGGATAGTGAAGCATCCATATATCCACTTGATTATTCCTTCATCAAACCTTCATTGAGCCTTTAGTCTAGGCAGCTATAAAGAAAGAGTCTGGGCCGGGCACGGTGGTTTATGCCTGTAATCCCAGTGGGAGGCTGAGGTGGGAGGATCACTTGAGCCCAGGAGGTCAAGGCCACAGTAAGCTATGATCATGCCACTGCATTCCAGACTGGGCAACAGAACAAGACCCTATCTATCTCTAAAAAAAAAAAAAAAAAAAGAGTCCGCATCCCTGCCCTTAAGGAAGGGCAGGGAGAGACACAGATTATACAACTCAATAAGGACCATAGCAGAGGCCTGGGCCAAGTGCTACAGGGACCCAGTGGAAGAGGGGCCATGGTGGCAAGGCCCATGGGAAGCCTTTCTAGAACTTTACTTTCTAGTCCAACCAGTAATTGCTGTGGCAACTCAGACCTTTCCTTTACTGGGCAACTACCCACTCCCCTTGTTGCATAAGCATTCCCATCAGGGACTGAGAAAACTCCCTAAAAGGCAGCAACCTTGTCTCTATCTCTAGCATAAAGCCTAGCTCATAAATATTTGTTGAGAGCATGTATGAGTGATTGTCTTTGGGGATATTTAGCATTTGCCAAATCCCTGGAAAGAGATACAAAATAAAACACGTTTAGAAAGTACATGCTGAGGATGGGCGTGGTGGCTCACGCCTGTAATCCCAGCACTTTGGGAGGCAGAGGCGGACAGATCACTTGAGGTTGGGAGTTTGAGACCAGCCTGACCAACATGGAGAAACCTGGGCGTGGTGGGGCATGCCTGTAATCCCAGCTACTCAGGAGGCTGAGGCAGGAGAATCCCTTGAACCCGGGAGGCGGAGGTTGCAGTGAGCCCAGATCGAGCCATTGCACGCCAGCCTGGGCAAGAAGTGCAAAACTCCGTCTCAAAAAAACAAAAACAAAAACAAGCGAACAAAAAACAAAGAAAGTACATGCTGGGAGTTAAATGATGAGAACTTATGAACACAAAAAAGGAAACAACAGACCCGGGGTCTTCTTGAGGATGGAGGGTGGGAGCAGGGGATAGAGCAGAAAAGACAACTATTGGGTACCCGGCTTAATTCCTGGGTGGGGAAATACAACAAACCCCTATAACATGAGTTTATCTAGGTAACAAACCTTCACATGTACGCACGAATGTAGAGGTTGAACAAAGGAAATACATGCAAAAAAAGGATCATTATCATTCATGATATTGAGAATCCTTCTCCTCTATGCAGTGTTTTACATGCATTTTCTTTTATTTTTTGAGATCTCTCTCTGTTGCCTAGACTGGAGTGCAGTGGTGGTGCGATCTTGGCTCACTGCAACCTCCACCTCCTAGGTTCCAGCGATTCTCCTACCTCAGCCTCCCAAATAGCTGGGATTACAGGCTTGCACCACCACACCCAGCTAATTTTTGTATTTTTAGTAGACAGGGTTTCACCATGTTGGCTGGGATGGTCTTGAACTCCTGACCTCAGGTGATCCACCGTCTTAACTTCCCAAAGTGCTGGGGCTATATGTGTGAGCCACTGCGCCCGGACTTCACATGCATTTTCTACTTTGAATAACATAAATCCATGCCTTGCCCTCGCACTACTGAAGCAATAATCGTGACCATTTCTTCAGCTCTGCAGTACCAGGCTTTCTTTATGTGCATGATCTCACTTAGTCCTCACAGGAACTTTTTGTTTTTTGAGCTAAAGTCTGTTCTCTTGCCCAAGCTGGAGTGCAGTGGCACAATCATAGCTCACTGCAGCCATAACCTGCCAGGCTCAAGCAGTTCTCCCACCTCAGCCCCCCACGTAGCTGGAACTACAGGCGCACACCGCCATGCCTGTCTAATTTTTTCATTTTTTTGTAGAGACAGGGTCTCACTATGTTGCTCAAGGTGATCTCAAACTCCTGGGCTCAAGTGATCCACTCACCTCAGCCTCCCAAAGTGCTGGGATTACAGGCATGAGCCACTGTGCCCCGCCTGTAACCCTTTTTTATAGATGGGGCAGCTGAGTGTCAGAAGGTAACTGATCTGGCCAGATGTGGTGGCTCATGCCTTTAACCCCAGTACTTTGGGAGACCAATGTGGGAGGATCATTTGAGGCCTGGGCAACATAGACTCCATCTCTACAAAAATAAAAATGCAAAAAGTTAGCCTGGTGTGGTGGTGCACACCTGTCTACTAGGGAGGCTGAGATGGATCGCTGGAGCCCAGGAGACTGAGGCTACAGTGAGCTATGATGGCACCACTGCACTCCAGTAGCCTGGGTAACAGACTGAAACCCTCTCTCTTAATTAAAAAAAAAAACAAAAGGAAGGTAACTTACCTATCCAAGGTAGCCCATCTAACTAGCAACAGAACCAGGAGGTCTGACTTGAGCACCTGAGTTTTCCGTTGTTGTTGCTGTTTTTGAGACGGAGTCTTGCTCTGTTGCCAGGCTGGAGTACAGTGGCACGATCTCGGCTCACTGCAACCTCCACCTCCCAGGTTCAAGCGATTCTCCTGCCTCAGCCTCCTGAATCGCTGGGACTACAGGCGTGCGCCACCATGCCCAGCTAATTTTTGTATTTTTAGTAGAGACAGGTTTCATCATGTTGGCCAAGATGGTCTCAATCCCTTGACCTCATGATCTGCCCGCCTTGGCCTACCAAAATGTTGGGATTATAGGCGTGAGCCACCATGCCTGGCCCGAGACCCGAGTTTTAAACCACATGCCTGTGCATCTTGTGCCCACTGGCAGAAAAAAACTTTTGTAGGCATTCTTGGTTGGGCATGGTGGCTCATGCCAGTAATCACAGCACTTTGGGAGGCCAAGGTGGGGTGGATCACCTGATGTCAGGAGTTCGAGACCAGCCTGGACAACATGGTGAAACCCCATTTCTACTAAAAATATAAAAATTGGCTGGGCATGGTGGTGCACATCTATAATCCCAGCTACTCAGGAGGCTGAGGCAGGAGAATTGCTTGAACCTGGGAGGCAGAGGTTGCAGTGAGTTGAGATCGTGCCACTGCACTCCAACCTGGATGACAGAGTGAGACTCGGTCTCCAAAAAAAATTAAACAAGTAATACAGGCATTCTCATGTTGAGTTCTGCATGCCTTGTCCCACTGCTTGCTTTTTCAGACAAGCCTCCCTCAGGCTAAACCTGGGTTTACCAAAGGCAAGAGGAAATGTCTGATGCACTGGACTCAGCAAGTCCATGCCAGTTACTTCAGGGAGAACGCTGATCTTTTCTTTGCAGAATGACTACCCACTCTCCCTTTAAGCACAAACTCCCAAAGAGGTCCCTCCTACAGCCAGGGCTCCAGGAGGTCAGCGGCTGTCTTTTCCCTCCAGCCTCCTCTCTCAGATAGCTGAGAGTTCTCGCCAGTAAACTATTTCTTTTATAATATCATTGAGATCTAAAACGAAATGAAATCTGAACCTTGGGTATTTCTCGTCGCTATGGAAACGGCTTCAAGCCTGAGTGCCTCCAAGAGATATGGGTGCAGTTCTTCCAGCCACCCTGGAAATAAGTGACTGAGAACTGGGCAGTGCCAGAACAAGGTCCTGTTGAATTAGCAGCAGTTTTAATAACGACCACAACAGGCTCAACATAGGATTAGGTCATCATCAGCAGCATCATCAACCTGTATTTTCAAGTGTGCTGGCTTGGTCCAGAACCAGCCAAACGAATGACAGCACAGATCATTCTACTTTGGGAAGGGATGTTTTAAACTCTATTAAGGTGGTGCAAAGAGCGTGGTAGGAAAAAAACATAAACAGTAATACATTTTAAGAACATTCTGTGGATGCATTTTCGCTTCTGGGAATGGGAAACTAAAATTTCCCCAAGAAGCTTTATTATTAAAGCCATAAATAAAACATCCCTGATCCAACTGCTTGTTGCTTTGCGCGCGTGGCCTTGCTCTGGCGAAGTGGCTCAGAATTTGAGGCAGACATGTCCAGGGGACGCTGGGGAGGTGAGCAGAGTTGACAGCACTGGGCCTCCTCCTCTCCAGCACGTTGCCTGCACACCAGAGCAGAGTGCACGGATAATGAATGCATTTTGCTGTACTGAAGAGCACCAGAGCGGGTTAGCAGAAAATTCAAGGATGATTTTTCTAGCTGATGTTCCCCTACCTTTCTTCTTTCCATAAACGTACACACTCTCCTCTAGAAGTAAAAGCAAGTAGTATGGTGCAAGGACCACTAGCTTCGTTGCCTAGCTGGCCTGGTTTCAAGTCCCAGGGTTGCTGCTTATTAGGCCCAGTAACCAGGATTAACTACCTTCTCTGGGTGTCGGTCCCCTGTGTAGAGGTGGGCTTAGAGGGATGAGAGTTGAATCCTAAATATCCTATGTGCTAACAGGGTTCACTCTAGTGAGTTCCAATTAATCAGTAAAAAGACAAGTGACACTTGCCAAGACCCATCTGTGCTGGGCACTTTATGGCTATCATTATATTTGACCTCACAATAATTTATGTGGTTGCTAGTATTCCCTATTTCCAGATGACGGAAACAAGACCTCATAATTGCAGTGACTTTCTCCAAGCAGTGAGCGTGTAAACATGCAACCAAGAGGTGAGTGTGTAAACATGCAACCAAGACTCAATCTCCATCTGTCCAACTCCAAAGCCAAGGTTCTTTCCACATGACTCTGTTGCTTTCTGAGCTCTTGAGCTCAGGATAAATCATTACTTTAATTGAAAATAAATATAACTCACCAAGCATGTTGGCTCATGCCTGTAATCCCAGCACTTTGGGAGGCCAAGGCGGGTAGATCACCTGAGGTCAGGAGTTTGAGACCAGCCTGACTAACATGGAGAAACCCCGTCTCTACTAAAAATACAAAAAATTAGCCAGGCATGGTGGCACATGCCTATAATCCCAGCTACTTGGAAGGCCGAGGCAGGAGAATTGCTTGAACCTGGGAGGCAGAGGTTGCAGTGAGCCGAGATCTTGCCACTGCACTCCAGCCTGGGCAACAAGAGTGAAACTTTGTCTCAAAGAAAGAAAAAGAAAGAAAGAGAGAGAGAGGCTGGGGGCGGGGGTGGGGAGGAGGAATGAAGGAAAGGAAAGAGAGAAAGAAAATAAATATAACTCAATAGTTCTCTCATAGTTTTCAAATAATTTGCTAATGGCTCAAAAACTTTAGCTTCTCCAGCTATTCTGTCTCTCATTAAAATAATTCCTTTTCATTGGGAATTACAGGTACCTTACCTGCAACATGAACATTCAATCCTTGGCTTATTCCAAGCTGCCCTGGAGAATTACCTCTGAATGGCTCCATAGAGATGTTGTCATATGTTAGAAAACCATAGTCACTTTCCCATGGGCAAGGGTTTGGATGTTTTTTACCTTTTACAATCATTCTGAGCAAGTGAAAGCAACATTTTTTCCCCTAAAAATAAATATAAGGCTGGGCATGGTGGTGGCATGCCTGTAATCCCAGCACTTTGGGAAGTCGAGGCGGGTGGATCACTTGAGGCCAGGAGTTTGAGACCAGCCTGGCCAATCTGGTGAAACCCCGTCTCTACTAAAAATACAAAAATTAGCCAGGAGAGGTGGCACAAGTTGGTAGTCCCAGCTACCCGGGAGGCTGAGATAAGAGGATCACATGAGCCTGGGAAGTGGAGGCTGCAGTGAGCCTCGATAATGCAACTGTACTCCTACCTGGTTAACCAGAGTGAGAGACGCTGCCTCCAAAAAAAAAAAAAAAGAAAAAAAAAGAAAAGAAACATATAAAAGCATAGTGCCACAATCTAAATAGGGCTGAACTCCTGTAAAACTAAACTGCTGTAAAATAAAGGTATACATCCCTCAGTTCTAAGCTCTGTGTTTCCAATGCTTGAAAGGCCAGGATTTCCATTTTATGAAAGAAAAAAAAGAAGAATAAAACATGAGAGAACAAAATAGCCATGACATTTTGGGTGTGTGCTCAGATCTGCCAGGAAGTTTCCTTCTGGTAGATTTTCACGGCAGGCTGGGGCCACAGATAGGGTGTGGGCTTCACAGAATCAGAACAAGAGTTAAAATCCTCGCTCTGGCTGACGCCCTTTTCGGCCTCAGCCCACCTGCACCCAGCTTATAAAAATAAAAAATAAAAAATCCTTGCTCTTTTACAAACATGCTATTTATATTTCTTGAACCTCAGTTTCTTCTTCTGTAAAATGGGGGGATTGTGAGAACTAAACAAATAATGTGCATAAAGAGCAAGTATATTCTCCATCCCACTCTCAATTCAAAATAGACTTGTCCCATGTGTGATAACAATCATCTTCCTTTTTTTTTTTTTTTTTTGAGACAGAGTCTTGCTCTGTCGCCCAGGCTGGAGTGCAGTGACACAATCTCAGCTCACTGCAACCTGGGTTCAAGAGATTCTCCTGCCTCAGCCTCCCGAATAGCTGGGATTACAGGCACTCACACCACCACACCCAGCTAATTTTTTGTATTTTTAGTAGAGATGGGGTTTCACCATGTTGGCCAGGATGGTCTCGATCTCTTGACCTTGTGATCCGCCTGCCTTGGCCTGCCAAAGTGTTGAGAATTACAGGCGTGAGCCACCGCGCCTGGTCAACAATCATCTTCTTCTTGACTCCTTACTTTGGGCTGAACCTTTTCTACAGATTAATCTAAGGGAAATCAGTATTTCAGCTCAGTTGCTCACAAGCCATTTATTGGCTTCAGATGAAAGACTTTATGAGTAATTGCTTCAGCAGAAAGCAGGTGCCCGTGAGGGTCCAGTGGTCCTGTGTGAGGGTCCTGGCTGATGTGGCTGGAGATTTGGCCCAAAGCGGGGAGGACTAATAACCCCTCATCCTCTCACACTGCAAAATTAGTACCGCAGCTTTCCGCTCCCTTGGATTGGTTTCCGTACTAGACTAGGTATATAATAGATGTCCAAAAAAATGCTTGTAGGATAAATAAATGCAAATAAACTGAACCATTTACCTACGTAGGAAACATTTTATGCTTAACTTCTCCATCTCCTCTTAATGGCATGCTTCAACAGATTTTTTTTTTAAGTTGTTAATTCTCCACCATCATCCAATTCAAGGGCCATCAAGCATTTATTCAACACCTTTTTTTTTTTTTGAGACAGAGGCTAGCTCTTGCCCAGTCGGCTCACTGCAACCTCTGCCTCCCAGGTTCAAGCAATTCTCCTGCCTCCCAAGTAGCTGGGATTACAGGTGCCCGCCACCATGCCCAGCTAATTTTTGATGGTGTTTCACTGTGTTGGCTAGGCTAGTCTCAAACTCCTGACCTCATGATCTGCCTGCCTCGGCCTCCCGGGGTGCTGGGATTACAAGAGTGAGCCATCACACCCAGCCTTCAGCACCTATTATTAATGTAGAGGGCCAAGGACTACATATGTAATCCATTAGAAAGTATTAAAAAACAAAGCCCAGAGTAAAAATACTGAGCTATGAAATACATAATATTTTCCAGGTAGCATTGGCTTTTGTAGCTGTTTTGTTCATGTTCATTTTCTAATTTGCATTCCCTGAGCTCTTATTAAGCAGTCAAGGTGGGCAGAGTGGGAAAGTGTCCTGTGAAGCAACATCAGAATTAATGTGGCAACATGCCAAAACCCCATTTCTACAAAAATTAGCTGGGTGTGGTGGTGTACGCCTATGGTCCCAGCTACTTGGGAGGCTGAGGTGGGAAGGTCACCTGAGCCTGGGAGGTTGAGGCTGCAGCAAGCAGAGATTGCACCACTGCACTCCACCCTGGGTGACAGAGCCAGACCCTGCCTTGAAGAAAAAAAAAAAAAGATTTAACAAGGCTAAAATTTAGAACATCGTTTAGTAATGAGACTTTGCAAAACCTCAATTTCATTATCTACAAAATGGGGATGGATAGTGTCCTCTCCCCCGCCTTTCTCCCAGCAGAGAAATGAGCTTGAAAGAATGAGGACCCAAAGCTGGCGATTGGCTGTCTCATGCACATTCTTTTTTCTCTCTTCATTCTGTGCAAAAGGCAAACAAGAATGAAATGGTAACAGGCACATCCACTGAAGCAAAACTGGTCACAGGAAGAAGATAATATACTGACAGAAAGGGCAAATAAAAGTCAACTGTAGCTGGGCCCAGAATGGGTAGGTGAAATATCTGGGAAGGAGAAAAGGTATGTCCTTTTATATACAACAGGCTTTTTTTTTTTTTTCTTAATAAAGACAGGGTCTCACTGTCGCCCAGGCTGGAGTCTGGTGGCATGATCAAGACTCACTGCAGCCTCAACTTTCTGGGCTCAAGTGATCCTCCCACCTCAGCCTCCCAAGTAGCTGGACTGCAGATGTGTGCCACCATGCCTGGCTGATTTTACCTTTTATACAGATGGGGTCTCACTCTGTTGCCCAGGCTGGTCTTGAAGTCCTGGACTCAAGCCATCCTTCTGCCTTGGCCTGCTAAAGTGCTGGGATTATGAGCCACAGTACCTGACCATTAAAAAATAAAGTAAAATAGAAATAAAATGATAATGATGCTGAGACAAAATTGTTTAGCTTATGTTAAATGAAGGCACCAGCTCACAAAATTTACTTACAATGACTGGATATACAAGACCACGTGTACATATGAATCAGACTGGAGGAAGAGTACTTGGCAAACAAAAGCAGCGTATTTATTAGGATGATAGAATTGCCTTGCCCAGTGCCTGGAATCAAACACATGTTTAATAAATGTGTTGAAAAAAAAGTGAGAAAATTTGCTGTGCCATGTTGTAACTTGTGAATACTGGTCTCTGTTAGCCAATCATTCAGAGATGATAACATCCCTTTTTGACATAATTTTGTTGTTTTACTTTTTTCCCTTTACTTCATGCAATACTATTTACAAAGAAATTGGTGTCATCAGAAAAGTTTGCAGAGTCCATGAACATGGGGCTTAGTACAGAGAACTGGATAAAGGTCACTCATGCATTTGATATGTAAAGCCAGGAGAAGCATTTGCAGATAAGCAGGAGACCTGCTGTTTATTCATTAGTTGGCTGACTGTCCTTGGGAAAAACAACCCTTTAGGGGTTAGTCAACAGATCTGTGACTGGATTTAGATAGCTGCAGGCCTTTAAGTACTTTAAATGTGAAAGGTCAAGATCAAACACACAGGGTCAACGAAGACAGATGAGCTCCTCAAAGAGTTAATATTTGAAAACTTTTATTTTCTCAAATGAGCACCAACACAGATTGGAAATATGACAGAAACAATGCACTTTTCTCTAATACTGAATCACTATGTACAAATACAGGAAAAGGTGAAGACAAAGTATTTGAAAACAATTACCTTTGTTATAGAAGCAAAGTGACCTGAAAAATGCCACCAAAGAAAACGAAAACCGAAATCCAACGAATACAGTTTGTAAACACAAGCATAAATAGACAGATTCTGTATTGAAAGATAGTCTCTGCAGGTTGGGAAAAGGGAACCAACTCCCACTTTCACCGAAATGTTACGTGAAAACATATGGGCAGATAGAATTTGGTAACATGAGAATAGCTTTCATAGTTTCTTCTTGGCTTTACCTTTTACTGCCAGTAGATTTCATAACTATTTTAATTTTAAAAAATTAAATATCTCTTTCCTCTATCTAGACAACTAGCATGTTTTCTCATTTGAGGCAGATTCCTTTAAAATATGTAAGTTGATTGTGTTCAAGATTTGATTTCTCAGCCTCTTACTGAACCTGAGGCAATTTGACCTTAAAAAAAAAAAAAGCTGTTTACCACTAAGATATGTGTATTATTTTATTAATGTTCTTTTAACCCAAACCAGTTAATGTTTAACATGATGTGGCTTCTAAAACAGCTGGAGCCCGGCGATATGTGATTAATACACTCTCGTCTCAGAAGCACAGATCTGACTCCGCTCCATCTTCACAAGCAACAGATTTCCTTTCCAGTCTGTAAAAGCTGAGCACACAAAGCAAGAAAAAGGAGCAAACCCGCAACAGCGCCTCGCTCAGGAACACCACAGGTCCTCGTGGGTTCTGCTGTTGGTCCACTTGGAAACAGAAACAACCAGAGAGAAAGAGAAGAAAAACTTTATGCGCCCGAGGTGTAAACTGTAGTTACAGTGTCCCCACTCAGGAAGAAAACAGGAGGCACAATCGAAAGTGCTTTTTACACACGCACGCGCGCACACACACACGCACAATTAAAAACATGATTCCGATTTGTTGAAAATTCTTCCAACAGGAAGAATCACTGTAAGTTGTTACTACTAAATTAACCTGGTTTCATTTATTTTCTTTTCTAGCCAATACTGGTGCAAGAAAATATTTCAGTTCTCAACCTCTGGAACTACAGAGTCTGTTCCACTGCGGAAAAAATGCAGAGGCATTGCTTTAAAGCCTTGATCCAGATGAAAGTGATAGAGACCTTTAAAAAAAAAAAAACCCAAACGTGTATTGGTGATCACTGTTTCCCTTAAAATATACTTCAAGAAATGCAAAAGAAACCATAGAATTTAAAATGAAAATAAAAAGTGCTCTCAGGGGATCTGAGAAAACAGCACCAAATATATTATTTAAAAAATTAAATATTATTTACAAAAGTATATTTTACAAGCAACTGTTTCTTTTATATATATCCATTTGAAAATCTCTTTATAAAGGGGTCACCTCTTTTGCACACACTGATCCACCAGTAAAAATGCACTCTAGCCTATCCTCGTGAACTCAGGAAAAAAATCGGTCAGGTCCAGCTGACAACTTGTGGGTATCGAGTTTGGCTGTATTTGATTAATGTCAAATCAACCCATCGGCAGCCTGAGACTAATGTCCTGGGTCCCGAGGGGTCGGGGTATGGGTCTACTCTAGGGTAGCCAAGGTCATATGACCTAGGGTGGCACAGGGGAGATGGAGCTACTCTGCCGGCTGGACTTCAGTTCGAAACCAAGGCAGCTGCTGGCTGAGGTATAGAACTTCATGCCTTTTCCTTTCTCACATCTGCTTACCCTGTCTCTACTCCCCACACCCCACACCCCACACCCAAGCTTTACCAACTCCAATTCCCCCAACCCACCTGGGGTGAATGAATGAGGTCTTTGGTTATGCTCTAAGTCAATAATTTGGTGAGGAAATTAAAGAATGAACTGACCGAGGCCATGAGTTAATTTAGCATCTCCATAGCTCAGCTGTGGCCTCTCCAATGCTGCTAAATGTTAGATAGACAAGCCATGAACGGAGCTAATGTTGTAAGAAGCACTTTTGGTTCCATTGACACAAAGGGAAAGCCTAATGAGTTTTATTTTCCCCTGTAGTTATGGAAAAATCAACACGCAGATCTCTCACAGCAAGTATGGCGCCTTGCACCCACTGGAGGCTCAATGGATAGTCATTGAAAAAATAAAAATTAAAAACAGAACCAGGGTCTGACTAGAGCCTGCTCTGATCCATGCAACAGTCAAAGGCCTCATCCCCAAGGAAGAACAGTGGCACATTGGTCTTCTCTGCCCTTTGGAAATTCGAGGGCACCCTATGTCCAGTTTATGTCACCACATGCCATTTTTCGTTTGAAAGACAAAAACACCTACCCATGTTTAACACCCATTTTCTTCTTATGGAAAGCCCTATCGGGACAATCCCTGAGCAAAGGGTCTAATGAAAATCCATAAAGGAAGAAAGACTATTTCCTTGAGAAAGGGAAGGGAAAAAGGAGGGGAAATCCATGGCTTCTGTGCCGGGAAGCCAGCTTAGGAATGTGAAAGTTGAAAAATGATTTCATTGAGAACTTGGGCCTCTGAGCCAGAGAAACTGTTCTTCTGGGAGCAGAAATTAAACACTTCTTCTGAACCTCAGTCTACCTTGCAGTAAAGTGGGGAGAACAACTTGATCTCCCAGGCTACAAAAGCACTGGAAAGATCTGGAAAAGAGCCTTGGGGAGCAAAACTGGATTTCTAAGAATCCATTTGTCTTACAGGGGCTCTCCCGAGAATACTGACGCTATCCTGCTTTCTGTCAGTCCTGCCATCTGCCCCTGGCAGGGCCAGCCCACACCTGTCTTGGGTCTCCCATTCCACCATCAGCGCGTGGAGACACACAGAAAAGCATTTCCACCAAGGACATGCTCCGAATGGAAACTGGTTCTGCTGCAGATGCGATTCTGAAAAGCTCCTGGGCTGTCGGCTGCTTTAATCTCAGCTCATCAACTTCCAGATTCTCCCCATGAACTCATTCTTTTGTGAGACTTTCAGGTTGAATTTTCCGAGAGGGTCAGCCTACTTGGAGAAGGAGATGCTGAGAATTACCTAACACGCACACGTATCATAACAGTAATATTTTCGGTGTAAGAAATGAAATTCAGTTACGTGAGTTTCAGTCACATACTGTGTACTGGCTGAACTGCTGCAGAACAGACTTCACAGTGTTGATTATATGTAACAAACTCCTCTTTCTCTTATGGACCTTACGAGGATGTGTTCTCTCCACTTCCCTAATGGAAGGATGTTTGGATGCAGGGAGGGGATGCTATTAGAATTCGGAACTCCTCTCTGCTGCTGGACCACACTGACGGATTTCTCTCCATGCAAGACATTCTAGCCTAAGTAGGGCAATTAGGGGCATGAGGAATTTACCGGGCAGGTTATCACTAAGCTCAGAGCCTTGGGCCCGTGCTTCCTATAGTCTACAGTAACAGGACTGCAGAAAAACACCTGAAACTCTATGAACAAGAAACTGTCGACCCCACGGAAGCCACTGTAAAACCGAAGAGGAAAGATGCACGGAGTCCGAATTGGTTCAAACCTAAACCCTTCCTGGGATTACCCCTACTCAGTCCCCTCCCGCACCACACTCCTCTTATGAGGGGTCAGAAGAAAAGGCAGTCAGAATTGCTAACTGATCCTAATTTTTATTTCTCTGGCTCAACACCTGAGCCATTTCTTCAGGAGCTCCCAAGCTGCAGCCCACTTTGTGCCCTGCTCTCCTCAATTACTCACTTTCCTCAGTTGCTGGTCAAAGCCTTTGGGATATTTGGATGTTAAGCCCCTTGCAAATGGCAGTCCCCTCACACCTTACCTATGGTGGCTAAAGAGGCAAAGATGATGATCGCCCAGAGGCTGAGTGAGGCGTCAGAGTCATCGCACCCACCTGGCCATTGCCCACTCCCTGCTGCCAGGACACACCCCCACTCAGCCCAGGGGAACCAGGCCCTTGCCCCGCCAACTAGAATCAGGGCCACATCTTGTGCTAATTTCCTAGCCTGGCACATTTGGTGTCAGGAACAGAAGCTTCTGGTCAGAGAGAATGCAGTCATGAGGTATTTTTTTTTCCTCTTTGTCCTTTTAGACAAGTCAATTATTTCAAGCCTAAGTTATTAGGTCTCCAGGAGCAGCATGATTTTGTTCCTACCTCCAACCTTCCACCCCTTCCCCCCGCCAGGACCCTTAGAGTTTCCCCTTTCCCTCTTCCTCAAGCCCCCGTGCCACTGCTCTCCTGACAAGAGGCCATCAGGCAGCTCTCGCCATGGGCCCTGGGGCCCTCACCAAGGTGGGCTGCTGCCATGCGGTCAAGGATCTGTTCCTTTTGTTGTTTTGTTTTCAGCCAAAACTAGAACAGAGAGAGAAGCCAGGATCAACTCACAAACAGATACAAAGCAAAGAGACAGAGAGACAGCGATTTAGAGGCCGGTCACCAGAAAGATGGCGTCAGGGTGGGAGGATGCCCCGGATGGCAAGGCCCCTAAATGGATGGAACCAAGTGTCAGTCACTCTCTCACTCTTGGGAAGAATGTTCGGTTGAATGGCGTTCACGTGGACACTGGGTTGGGTAGATGTTGTCCAATCAGTCCCAGCCATTGTCCTTGATCATGTGTGCTAGTTCAATGATGTATTTGCCTTCTTTATATTTCTGGCTGCTTTCAAAAGCATGTTCCTAGGAAATACAGAGGAAGAAAAGAGATGCTGAATGACTGAAGACAAGAAAATGATTTTTTTTTTTTTTTGAGATGGAGTCTCACTCTGTCACCCAGGCTGAAGTGCAATGATGCAATCTTAGCTCACTGCAACCTCCACTTCCCAGGTTTGAACATAGAGTCTCTTGCCTCAGCCTCCCAAGTAGCTGGGATTACAGGCACCTGCCACCGTGCCTGGCTAATTTTTGTATTTTTAGTAGAGATGGGGTTTCACCATGTTGGCCAGGCTGGTCTCAAACTCCTGAGCTCAAGTGATCCACCCACCTTGGCCTCCCAACGTGCTGGGATTACAGGTGTGAGCCACTGTGCTCGGTCAAGAAAATAACTTTTGTAGCAGAGCAGCAGGGGCAGATGACAGGTATCAGGGTCACCGCAGTCTGGTCCCAGCTTCACCCAGACTCTGTGAGATGATTCCTCAAGCACTTCATGTCCCCCTCGCTTAGCTACAGAACTGAGGCAACACCAAGACTTTCTCAATATTACAACAGAATTTTCCAGGAGCTTCACTCATTTAAGTCTGCAATGTCACCCTGTCTGTAAGGTCTTCCCCAACTACCCTACTTAAAATCCCAGCGTCCACTCCAGCACTCCCGTTCTTTCTTCTGCCCTGACCCCTGCTTCAGTTTTCCCTGCTGTACTTCTCACTTCTGAACATACATTATAATGTGCATTTCTACTCTGTGTATCCTCTGTCTCCCATGACTATAATATAAACTTCATGGAGCACAGAGACGTTCATGTTTAGTTCACTGCTGTAGCCTTAGAAGACTGCCTGGCACGTAACAGAATTTCAATACATCACTGCTGAATGAATTGGTACATTTACATATATAAATTTATACGTATATAAATCTTAGCGGACTTTGGCTTCTGGTGCTAATGGAAGTTTGCCCTGTGGATAGATCCATAAAGTTTCTGTGTCATTCCTGCTAGTTTCTAAGAACACAGGAAAGCCTGGTTCTAATTTTAAATTGTACCTGTTAGACAGGGAGAGGAACAAAATACTGAGAGGCCAGACAGGTCTCCTTTTCAATCGGGGTTTCTTGCTGTTTCTATGTCAGGTATGTGGAGACAGAAGCTGTATAAACTCCAGGCTGAAGAACCTGGCAGCCCCTAAGCCCCACCCAACTGCCAGGAACCCAGAGGGAGAACTTTATACTAACCACCTGGCAGATTCTTTTCTAAACCCACAGCCCTGTGGGCTTTCCCAGCTAATCAACCCCACCAGAAGAAGTCCTGCATAGGCAGAGGATAAAGGGCATTTTTGTTTGCAGAGACAGACATGTAAGAACATCTTGGTGTATTCTCTGAAAAGCACTGGTCATCTGTGTCTCAGGTGCATATGCACAAGCAGTGGACATCGGCCTTTCCCCCGGAACCCCCAGAATTAGTAAGGAACTGAGGCGTCCCCTTGGAGGGCTCTGGGTTCACAGCTGTATCAACTGTGTCTTCTGTTCTGGAGCTCAGGGGCTTTGAGTTTCAGAACAAGAGCTCAGGCACACCACATCAGCAAATTCCCTGACACTTCATTATTCCCTGTCTTGGCACACACACATACACACATGCATATATCAACAGAGCAATGTGTTTTGGGAATAAGATCTGTTGTTCCATAGTAATAGTAACGTGTTCATGGGGGCGGGGAGGAAGGAGGAGAAAGCAAAACTAAGAAAATGAGTTTCCTATTATGAAAAAAACATTCGACCGGGCATGATGGCTCACACCGGTAATACTAACCCTTTGAGAGGCTGAGACAGGAAGACTGTTTGAGGCCAGGAGTTCAAGACCAGCCTGGGCAACATGACAAAACTTCGTCTCTACAAAAAAAAAAAAAAAAATTGGCTGGGTGTGGTGGTGTGCACCTGTGGACCCAGCTACTCATGAGGCTAAGGCAGGAGGATCATCTGGGCCCAGGAGGTCGAGGCCTCCGTGAGCCAGATTGTGCCACTACACTCCAGCCTGGGCCCTGTCTCAAAAAATAAAAAATAAAATAAAGTAAAATAAAATAAATCAGCAGTTCTGAGACACATAAGCACTTGGAAAATGCCAGAACTTGATTCCAGTGGAAAGTGTACTAGACCTGGGGTCAACAGAAACACCCGCCTTACCCTGCCTCTACTGCTTCCCAGCACTGAAGCATCACTTACAGAACCGGGAGACTCACACCTGCTTCACAGAGGTAACAAGGGAATGAAAGGAAAGTGCCCTGGGCCGGCACACAGGAGATAATGGATCTGTATTTGGGTACTGGGTGCTTCCCTACTGTGCTGTGCACATCGCAGGCTGTTTTATCTGTTTTCACGTTGGTTTTTCTCCTCAGCTGGCATCATGACTGTCAACGCTTTGCGGGCGGGCACTGGATGTATTTAGTCAAAGGCTTTTGATAAACCTTTGTCAAAAGAATGAATCATTTTACCTGAACCTCAAGCACAGAGCAAAACCAACCAACTCAGGCTTGACATGTATCTACAATCCAACACATCTTCAGGGCAAGTGTTGTAAGACAGCCAAGAGTCTGGGAAGCAGGGGCGGGGGCAGAACTTTTCTGTACTTAATCTTAGCCAAAATGCCAAGAAGCAATGAAGGACATTTCTGGATAATCAAAATCAGAACAGTGTCCCCGGCCCCAGATCACCCAGAGGGGGCCTGTGACTGTACAGAGGGAGCAGCATGGCCAAGTACAGCTTCTCCCACAAGAACAACCAAGCCAGCCATAAGCTATGGCTAACCCATCTTGGCACCATACAACACACTGTCTAGATTTTTTTTTTTTTTTTTTTTGAGACAGAGTCTCACTCTGTGGCCCAGGCTGGAGTGCAATGGCTCGATCTCAGCTCACTGCAACCACTGTCTCCCGGGTTCAAGCAATTCTCCTGCCTCAGTCTCCTGAGTAGCTGGAATTACAGGCGCCCACCACCACATCTGGCTAATTTTTGTATTTTTGGTAGAGACGGGGTTGCACTATATGTTGGCTAGGCTGGTCTCAAACCCCTGACCTTAGGTGATCTGCCCACCTTGGCCTCCCAAACTGCTGGGGTTACAGGCCTGAGCTACTGTGCCCGGCCCCACTTTTGTTTGTAATCCTGAACATTTCCAGGGGGATGGGGAGAATGGAATCTAAAGGCAGTGCTGCCAGGCTCCACTGGCGATTCCACCTGGGGCAGTTTTTTTTTTTTTAAATGATCTGCACATTTTCAGACTATTTAAATGGAATCATAATTCTGTGTCTGGCATCTATTGCTTGCATTATTTTATATGTATATAAATATATTTTTTCCAAAAGATGTTATTTTTAGAGCAGCATTAGGGTCACAGCAAAACTAAGCAGAAAGTACAGAGATTTCCCACATACCCACTACGTACCTGCAGACTCCCCCACTATCCAAATCCCACACCAGATTGGAACATTTGTTGCAACGGATGAACCTACATTGACATATCATTATCATTCTGCAGCAGTTTTGACGACTCCTTCAGAAGCCAGAGGCAGGTCGTGAGCCGTATGACAGGATAGGGAATTTGAGATATTTTACATGGACTAAACTGCCTTCCCAGAGACAGGAAGACCAACTCTTCAATATCCTCACAATGATAGGGAGGGCAAGCATAGAAAGGATCGTGCAATGCCTGGATTACACATACAGGCTGAAAAATATCTGCCAATAATAATAACAGCGACAATTTAAGTTAATTTCACTGCACATATGCTATATGCACAGGGATAACCTAAGCGTTCTGCAGGCTTTGTTCTATTTAACACTCAAACCAACTCTGTGAGTATGAGGAAACTTAGCAGAGAAGCTAAGTAGCTTGTCCAAGGACACACAGACAAGTCAGTCATGGAGCCCAAATTTGAACCTGCCTCTAGCTGCCTAGATGGTTCTTAACACTAGCTAGAGGGATTTTAGGGGCAGTGTCTGTGGTGATGTGGTGAGCCCAATGCATGTCAGAACTATCAGTCCCCAGTGTTGAAGCAGCAGACTCTGGCCCTTCCTTCCTCTCAGTCTAGCAAAGGACTGCTCACTTTTCCTAGGCCCCAAAGGGACCTTCACATTTTTGCTGAGTTAAACAGTGAAAGAATAATTGTCCGTTTGGGAGAGGTCCAGCTATGACTCCATCTGACAGTGGATGTTAATTAAGGCAGTTTTTGATAATGTCTTGCTCAGGGTCTGGGACCTGAGTGTCCCAGGAATATTTATTGGAGCATCAAAGTATAGTGGCTTAAGAGCATGGGTTCTGGGCCAGGCATGGTGGCTCATGCCTATAATCCCAGCACTTTGGGAAGCTGAGGTGGGAAGATTTCTTAAGCTCAGGAGTTCGAGGCCAACCTGAGCAACATAGTGAGACTCTGTCTCTGTCAGAAAATAAATTTGTTTAATATTTTTTTAAAAAGGGGGGGGCATGGGCTCTGTGTCAGAATACTACATGGCCGCCTCCTTTGAGAATGAAAAATTTAAAAATAAAAATAACAGACTATTACATGGATTCCTACCCTGGTGTGGCTATTTAATGGCTAGATTACCTTGGACGTGCTATTACCCTCCTTAAGTCTTAGTATCCCTATCCATAAACTGGTGAAGATAGCACCTAACCTCTAAGGCTGCTGATACATGCCTGCTATATAGTAAGCTGTCGAGAAATGTTATTTGCCGTTACTATTATTTATTAAATCTAAAGGGGTATGTGTCTCAGGAGTAGGTGTGAAGGAATGAATAGGAGGAGGGAAATGTATCAACAAAAAGGGAAGAATGAGTGTGGTGGACAGGTGACTATCCTGGTCTAAGACAATTCCACAAGGCCATGGGAAGCAAGTAGAAGAAAGTGTTCTTCTAGCATAAGGCTCTTGGTGATTCCCTTCCCAGCCCTCTACCAACCCGTCTCCTTTGTACTTACATATTTCCAGCCCAGAGTGGTTTTGCAGTTTTCACAGTAAATGTCTGCGACTGCATGCAGTCCTGTTAGCAACACTCGCTCTTCTGCAGGCCCACAGCCCACATTAACTCTATGTCAAGGTACAAAAAGAGAGAGTGGGTAGTTAGTGACATGCACATCAGTCATCCAAGCTGAGCTTCCAGCAAAAATTAACTGGGCAAGGCTGCCCCACGGGGAGCCAACCCTGAGCTGAGCAGATCTAAACTAACCCCCAAAAGGTGGCCATGGTGGGGAAATATCTCAGCTGGAAGGAAATTCAGATCTGCAAGTTCCAGTGGAGCAGGGATACTAAAATAATCTTTACGGCTGAGAGCTTGCTTAACATTTTAATTTTTCTAACAAATACTTTAAATCTGTGACTGAAGGGGACAAGCCGACAGCCACACGGCGAAGTCACAGCCATGAGCACTGGTCCTCACAGCTTACTGAGGACAGAATGAAGCTGGAGAGGTCAAACATGACAGCACAGTCTGGTCCTGATTCAGGAAGGAGGGACCCCTGGGTGCTGAATAGGCTCTGCTCCTTCACAAGGTGCCCAGCTCAAGCCACATGTACCAGATTTGCATTTTTACATTTATCAGGCTTATGTGGCCTTCACCTTCCTTTCCCTGGGAAGAGGTGGTAAACCTGGTGCCTGGGGATGCCTGAGGGCCCTGTAAACTGTGCACCTGCACTAAGTGGGCCTTCCTTCCTCTTTAGGCCCCACAGCAGATTCTGGTGTCTTGTTCACCCCTATTCTCCCCAGTCACACATCTCAGATCTCACGTGAGCCCATGCTGAGGCTCTCGAAATCTCCTCAGCTTCTTCCCTCTGGGACTATAGTCCTCTGATGTGCCCTTTGAGGGGAGTGTGGTGAATATATTACTTTTCGCCAGAGTTGCTGCCAAAAAATGTTCCCCAAAGGTAACTGACTACCAAGTTTGGAGAGTAATGCTCCACAGAGTTTTACCGTGGCAGAGAGGGCAGGGTCCATTGTTTAATTATCATCAAGGGTTGCTTTTTCCCATCCCTCAAATCTGCACCCCACAAGGAGTGTACCCTTCAGAGACACTCACACCGAGTTAAAGAGGTATGCTCGTCCTTGACTGCCTTGGAACGACTGAAATGCAAGAAAATAGATCAATAGTTAGACATCCATTTCACCCACCAGTCTGGGAAACCAACCCCAATCACGACTAGCGTGACCTTCCAGGACTGACGCAGCAAAAGGGAGTACTGAGCCAGTTAATGGTCCCGCTGGCAGATGGCGTGGGGGCGGAGAAGAGGGCAGAATAAACAGCCACAAAGCTCGATGCAGCCCACATGGGACTGTTTTCACTAGCCCAGGTGACAAAATGAAAAAAAAAAAAAAACCCAAACCCACTATGTCATTAAAAATGTCTTCCCTCCTGACATCGCCTGATATAATTAATTCACCTGAGATCATTAATCCACATTGGCCTTTCCTGGTCCCACTTTGATTTCAGGCATCTGTGCTGGCCGCAGCTTTCCCAGGCTGCCCCAGGCATGGAAACCACCACGAGCACTTTTTGGTCTCTTGGTCCAGCCCTACCCAAGGCACCATACTTACCGCTTGTCATGCCTTCTAGAAGATCCTAAGTGCCATGACAGTTTACAATCCTCCTAAATGGGAGCATAGGAGCTCTCCTTTTGAGGTGTAAGAAACTTGATTTCCACATCACAGAAATGCTCGTGAAGCAGCGAATCCTACTTTAACCTCTAGCTTACACACGAGCTTCTTTCTTCCGGTTGGAGGGCGGCAGGAAACAGGATAAACAGGAGCCAGAGCCTGCCATGCAATCTGGCGTCTGCTTCCACTAACACCAGCCCTGTCCATGTTTCCCTTCTCTGGTTACACTGAGAAGTCTGCCTGACATGAGCCAGCCATGTTCTGCACTGCTGCCTGAATTTTTAATGTGGTCTGACAATGGTATCCTGAATTTAACATCTTAGTTTGCTCTGAAAACCACTCTAAAAACAAACAAACAAAGGAGGTGAGTGGCTAACAGATGGCCAGAGGGTACACAGATCCAGCACACTAAACTATCATTTTTGTCAGATGCGTAGGACATCAGGGACCAGTGCTGCCAGCCAGTGTGAAAGACAAAATTCTTCTTTTTTTTTTTTGAGATGGAGTCGCCCAGGTCAGAGGGCAATGGTACAATCTTGGCTCAATGCACCTCCATCTCCTGAGTTCAAGCGATTCTCCTGCCTCCACCTCATGAGTGGCTGGGATTACAGGCATGCACCACAACGCCTGGCTATTTTTGTATTTTTTTAGTAGAGATGGGGTTTCTCTATGTTGGTCAGGCTGGTCTCGAACTCCTGACCTCGTGATCTGCCCACCTCAGCCTCCCAAAGTGCTGGGATTACAGGTGTGAGCCACCACGCTCAGCCTCCTTTTAGGGGGTCTTGAAACATCCCTGTGGACTATAGCAGCTTCCAAGCTACAATTGAGCAGCTGTAAGTGTCAAAGCCTCAAAACCTGGCCCCTGGAAGTCCATGCTGAGTGTCTGGATAAGACAATGTCCCAGTGACACAGGTCTAGAACTGGCCCTGTTGTTTGTTCAGTCTTGGAGCACAAACATCCCTCCAGGGCCCTGCCTCTCCGGCCTCTTCTCTTGCTACTTCCCTATTATGTCCTTCACTCTAGTCAGGCCAAACCACACACAATTCTTGGAAGCTGCATTACACTAACTTTGCCCATGAAGTTCCCTTTGATGGGGAGACTCTTCCACCTGACTCAACAAGCCTCAGTTCAGCTGCCCTCTTTCATTAAGCTTTCCCTAACCTCCCCAGAAAAAGACTCCCAATAACACCCATGTTCTAAACTCTTCATATTCCCCACATTTCCTTTTTCTTTCTTTCCTTCTTTTCTCCCCTCGCCCCTTCCCCCCAGGGATAGAGACTCGCTCTGTCACCCAGGCTTGAGTGCAGTAGTGTGACCATGACTCACTAAAGCCTCCACCTTCTAGGCTCAAGGGATCCAACTTCCTAAGCCTCCCAAGTAACTGGGACCACAGTTACTGGGACCGAGTAACTGGGACCACAGGTGCAGACCACCATAACCAGCCATTAAAAAAATAATTGTAGAGACAGGGTTTTGCCATGTTGCCCAGACTGGTCTTGAAATTCTGGACTCAAGCAATCCACCTACCTCAGCTTTCCTAAGTGCTGGGATTACAGGCATGAGCCACTGCACCCAGCCTGTTTTCCTCTGTCTTAGCACTAGCATCCTGGATTGAAATCATCTGTTTATTTATCTTGCTCTCTTAGCAGACTGTGAGCTCCCTGAAGGCATGCACTATGTCTTCAGTCTCTCTCTAGTCATCAGAGGACTACAGTCCCACAGAGAAGAAGCTGAGGTTATTCCCCAACACAGAAGCATGTGCATCTGGCACACAGTAGCCATTTATTAAATATTCTGAGTAAACTAAACTGTCTCTAGTTTCTTTTGTTTTCTATAAACAACTTTACTGAACTTTAAGTGACATAATAAACAGTATATATTTGAAGTGTACTACTGGATGAGTTTTGGTATCTGTATATACCTGTGAAACCATTACCACAATCAAGATTAAACTACCCATCACGCCTAAACATCTCCTCAAATCCTTCTGAATCCTCCCCTCCTCATCCCCTTCCCACTTATAGATTCACAGGTAATGACAGCTTTCTGCCACTATAATTTGTATTTTCTGGAATTTTTTTGAGACAAGGTCTTGATCTGTCACCTATGCTGGAGTACAGAGGCACAATCATGGCTCACTGCAGCCTTGATCTCCTGGGCTCAAGTGATCCTTCTGCCTCAACCTCATGAGTAGCTGGGACTACAAGTGCGCACCACCACGCCTGGCTAATTTCGGATTTTTTGTAGAGATGGGATCTTGCCATGTTGCCCAGGCTGGTCTTGAACTCCTGAGCTCAAGCGATCCACCCAATCTGCCTGCCTCAGCCTCCCAAAGTGCTGGGATTACAGATGTGAGTCACCGCGTGCAGTCTAGAATTTTTTTAAATAAATGAAATATATTTTCACTTACAGTGTATATGTGTTTGTCTGACTTTTTTCACTCAGCACAATCCTTTTAGGATTCATTCATGTTGAACATATCAACAGTTTATTCCCTTTTTGTTGCTGAGTAGTACTCCATTAGAGGGATATCACAGTTCATTTATTTTTGGTTTGATCTTAAGCAATTTGGACTAGCTGACCAAGTCCCTTTCTAGCTTCAAAATTATGTTCTCTTATGATTCCATGGTCCTAAGTTACAGGTTTTGCAACGTCATCCTCTAAGAAACATTTGCTAAGACCTTCAAGTTCAGAGCTTAGAAGAAGGTGGCTACTAGGAAACAAATCCCAGAAGAAAGCAGACACGAAAGTAACATGAAGCAACAGAGCTTCACCATTAATGACAGAGAAAGACCTTGAAGAATGTGTTCACTTATTTCTCACTCCTGGATCATCGACTCTCTGCCAGACACAATTAGAAATGGAGGGAGACAGGCATCCCCGCGAGACTTACCAGGGCAGCGGTATCCCAACAAGGTACGCAAAACAATCCCCTGGACAACCCTTTTCCCCAGGGCAGGGAGAAAAACACTAGCTCGTTTTACATATTTTATCCTTAAAAACAAGTAAATATGGATTGCCACTAGCACCTTCCCTGGGCTAGTATGCATCCTGTATGTATAGGTTTCTGGAAGAAAGGGAGGGGACAAAGGTGTTCTTCTTCTGCCTTTGCTTTCAGCATATTTTGAATGCCATTGTTTCTGTGAATATGGCTAATCTTATTAAAAAAAAAAAAAGATATTTAAATAGCAGGATCATTGCAATTTTTTGCATATGAGATGGAGTACTACAAAGGGGTTCACTTACAGTAAAGTACCTGAAACCTGTGCTATAGCGAGAACTGGCTTTTGTCACTGTTTTCACCTTATATTATTTTTGTGGCTAAAAAATGATATGCTTGTACAAAAGTTAATTTGAAACAGATGACATTTAGAAGAAAATCTTTGTGACCTTGTGTTGGAAGAGAGTTCTTAGATACACCAGAAACACACACTATAAAGGAGAAAAAAACTGATAAACTGAACTTCATGAGAATCAGTATACATTAGAATGGTTAAATGTTTTTCTTTAACTGACAAAACCAAGTGCTGGCATGAATGTGTAGCAACTGGAACTCGCATACGTTGCAAGACGGTAGAGCAACTTTGGAAGCGAGTCTGGTAATTTCATTTACCCAAGTGAAATGAAAGCCTACGTTCACACAAAAACCTGTATGAGAGTGTTTTTAACCACTTAATTCATAATCACCCCAAACTGGAAACAACCTAAATGTCTCAATTGGTGACTGGATAAACAGTCTGGTATATCCATATAATACTACTCTGTAATAAAGAGGAACAAACCATTGATATACAGAACAACATGGATGAAAGTGAAACACATTATGCTAAGAAGATCAACGGCTGCCAGAGGTTAAGAATGTTTAACTATAAGAGTTAATAAGAGATGAAATTGTTCTGCTATCTTGGTAACAGAAGAACAGTACTCTTAGGCCACATAACAAGAGTCTTATAATCACTACTAGACTATACATTTATAAGACTGTAAGACAAAGTAGACTGTAGGACTCCAAGGTTCTAAGATTATCTATGTTAAAATTCATCACTATTCACCAAAGAGTAAATTTTACTGCATGTAAATTTAAAAATAAAATTTTTAAAGTTCAATAAATTTGTAAAATAATAAGCCATCTCTAAAACCTATGCCTGCACACTCTATTCCTATATCTGTACACTTAGGAACTATAAGCAATTCTCTAATCTATTTAAAACTATTCTAAACAAAGAGTTTCAGAGGGGTTTAAACCCTTGTTCATTTCCATATTTTTAAATTATGTTTTAAATTATATTTGTGGCCGGGCGAAGTGGCTCACGCCTGTAATCCCAGCACTTTGGGAAGCCGAGGTGGGCGGATCACGTGGTCAGGAGTTTGAGACAAGCCTGACCAACATGGTGAAACCTCGTCTCTACTAAAAATACAAAAATTAGCCAGGCATGGTGGCGCTCGCCTGTAATCCCAGCTACCCAGGAGACTGAGGCAGGAGAATCGCTTGAATCTAGGAGGCGGAGGTTGTGGTGAGCCGAGATCATGCCACTGCACTCAACCTGGGCGACAGAGCGAGACTCTGTCTCAAAATAAATAAAATAAAATAAAAATAATAAAATAAAATTCTATTTGTGAAGGATATTTCTGAAACACCATGAAAACACTTTTTAGTGCTAGGTGATGGCTCACGCCTATAATCCCAGCACTCTGGGAGGCCGAGGCAGGAGGACCACTTGAGGTCAGCAGTTTGAGACCAGTCTGGTCAACACACAGTGAGACTTTATGTCTACAGAAAAAACCCAAACCAAACCCAAAAACCCCACTTTTCTTAATAGTTTTCAAGACCAACCCTCTCATTAGAATACATCTTTTGAATTACTGCATCTGAAAGTGATAAATCAATAATTTTTTAAAGAAGGAGTATATCCAATCACATATACCTTTAATAAAATTTAAAACAATTTTATAATTATTTTCTTTCGTCCATTTAAATTTATAAATGTTCATTAAAAATTGTATGCTTACAAGGTACATATTACATGGCAGCACACATATATAATTTATCAATAAGTATATACATATTAGGAGTTTATGCTCAAACATTTTACTGATGGGGTATATCATTTTAAAAGTGTGGCAGCCAGCGTTCTGGGGTTCCTGCCTGCTTCCAGGCTGGGCCTAAAAGTCACTTTCTTTGGCCTCACACAGATTAGAATTCCTAGAGAGAGCTGGGGTGAGGGAGGGCACGAAGCAGAGCAGAGAAATGCCAGCCAGGCCCCAAGGCACCTCCAAGGACCAATGGCTTCCTCCAGGCCTGTTTTGAGAGTCTGCTGGCAGAGGCCCACATGTATAAAGGGTGCTGAACCCCATCGGGGCTGTCCTGGTGGTCATACCCACTCAGGTTTCCTTGAGGAGCAGTATCTATGAACCTCTGTTTCCTCGGCCTGGCACTCGGGAGCAGCTGTGTTGAGGCAGAGCTCTGGAAGCCTTTTCCATCATGGGTCCCATTCTGGGGCCCCTGCCAAGTCAACGTTTATGATGAGAAAAACAGCCACTGAGAACAACAGGCATCTTGCAGATTAGACACAGACAAGAATAGCCCCAGCTGGGTGGCTGGATCCTGTGGGGCCCAGCCCAGCCTGGCACAACCTGGCACGGCCTGGCACTCCCTGGAGTGAGGGTGGTACCGAAGGTGGGGAGACTGAAAGGAAGTTAAGGAAGCAATTAGAATAAAGCAAACAGAATTTCAGACCAGGAGATGCCAAACAGACTGTCAGACACATTTGTTTGCTGTCATTACTGCCAGGCAACAAGGCAGCTCTTTTCCATGTTGTGTATCAACCAAGGCTGGCGTGCAGGCCTCAGGAAAGGGTTTTTGTTTTGTTTTTTTAAGCCACACACAACTTTTCTTCTGCCTTTAAGTAAAGTAATAGTTCCAGGCCCAGCCCTTCCAGCCAGCTCAAAGGAACGGAAAGGGCTTTGAGTTTCCTGTTTAGTAGCCAAAACCACGGGTTTTTGGCCCCTTTGAAAGTCTGGAAGGCAGAAACTCCTTTTAAAAGTAGGAGAACCACTGAAAAATGAATATTCTGGATTGAGGGGGAGGCAGCAACAGATCAGATGTGTGGGTTTCTTCCCCCTGGTGACAGACACAGGTTCTCTCACCTTGGAGTCCTATTCACTCGAACAGACTTCTCCATGCATGAAGGGTCCAGCAGAGGACCAGAGCCTCTCAAAGTCCAGCCCTCTTCCCTCTCTAAGAAGATCAAGCATTAGCCACCGAGCATGTGCCTCAGGAGGTGCACAGTGAGATGGGGGAAGCAGAAGCCCACCTGCCTCACCAGCTAACATCCAGGAACTAGGTGATCTCTTGCATATCTGCACAGGGTAAGAAGGATTTAGTCTTGGCATCAGAAGATCCGGGTTCAAGTCCTGGTTTTTACAACTTCAACTTATTAGCTACTTGACCTTGAAAGACTTAGTTAACCTCTTTTTCACACATCTTTTTCATCTGTAACTAGAAACCATTCCCGTTTCCTAGGGTTGCTGGGAACAGTAAGTAAAGCGGGGTAAATGAAGCACAGAGTAAAAAGTCCCTACCTTTCCTCTTTGGCCTTTTCAGGAGCCTGGAGGAGAGAGATGAAAAGGTTGACTCTAACCTACTTGGTTCTTCAAACCTCTTTCTTTGGTGACTTTGGTCTCCCTCTTTCTCTACTAAGCCAAAAGGCAAGACTTCCCCAATTTGCAATTGTCTCCATCAAAATGGAAGGATGAGACTGAAGCTCCCCATGACACTTTCCAGTTACAATTTTCTGTGAATCCACCTCTCTTAAAAGCGCCTGGCAATTGCTTCCCAAATTTACCACTCATACACAGTGTTAACTGCATAAGCTTCAAAAAGGCATATTGCCAGGGTACAAGTCCTGGTTTTGCCATATACTAGCTATGTTACTACCTTGAACAAGCTAATTAACCTCTCTTTTCTAGTCTGTAAAACAGGCACAATAAAATAGCACTCACTCGCACCAGATTTGTGTAAGAGATAAGCAAGGGATGGCCACGGTGGCTCAGGCTTGTAATCCTAGCACTTGTGGGAGGCTGAGAGGGCAGATCACTTGAGGTCAGGAGTTCCAGACAAGCCTGGCTAACATGGTGAAACCTCGTCTCTACTAAAAATAAAAAAACTACCTGGCATGGTGACGCATGCCTGTAATCCCAGCTACTTGGGAGGATGAGGCAGGAGAACTGCTTGAACCCAGAAGGCAAAGGTTGCCGTGAGTTGAGATGTTTCAAGTGCTTCATAAACTTCAAGGCTCTATATACTTTGTTACTGTTAGAATGTTTCTATCATACAGCTTTTTAAAAAACTCATTAGGCTGGGTGTGGTAGCTGAAGCCTGTAATCCCAGCACTTTGGGAGGCTGAGGCAGATGGATCACTTCAGGTCAGGAGTTTAAGACCAGCCTGGCCAACATGGCAAAACCCTGTCTCCACCAAAAATATAAAAATTAGCCAGGCATGGTGGCACATGCCTGCAATCCCAGCTACTTGGGAGGCTAAGGCAGGAAAATCACTTGAACCCAGAAGGTGGAGGTTGCAGTAAGCCGAGGTCACAACACTGTACTCCAGACTGGGTGACCCTGTCAAAAAAAACAGCCAAAACTTACTGATGTGCTGTGAGTTCACTCGGAAAGAAAACAAACAAACAAAAAACATAAACTTGGTAGAAACATAAACTTGAGTTTTTAAAGACTGAGATATAATTCACATTACCATCACCCTTTTAAAGTAGACAATTCAGTGGTTCTTATATTCACAAGGTCACGCAACTATCACCACTATCTATTTCCAGAACATTTTCACACTCCAAAAAGAAATCACACACCATTAGCAGTCAGCCTCCATCTCCCTTGCCCCCAGCATCCTGGCAACCATAAATCTACTGCCTGTCTCTATGGATTTCCCCAGTACATTTTAAGCCACTGTACATTTTAACTCCTTTAAAGTACTTTTAGGTGTCTCAGTGAGAAGGCATCAGAAGTGTTTAGGCAGAGATACAAAGGAGGATTAGTAAAACCTTTGCCCTTGGAGTGTTGGCTAAATCCCTCCAACTCAACAGATCTCCCATTCTACAGGGAAGTGTCAGATCAGTCCTTTTTCCATTCTTTTCTCCAACCATGGTTAGGCCTGGCAAGGATTCCTACATTGGGTCAAAGTAAGCCATAGGCTCCATTCCAAAGAGTTGGAACCCAAGCAAAATAGCCCCAGATACTGTCTGAATTTCAGCCTTGAGGACGCATATGGAGAAAGCGAGAGGGGTGATGATAAAGAACAAAGTTTGAAACTTCCAGAATTAGAACCTGAGTGCAACTTAAAGAAGCTGTGAACATTTAGCTAAGAGGAAAGACTGAAGGGGATTTCTTCCATCTTCTCTGCAATAAGAACAAGAGGAAATAGATAGAAATGAGAGAGGCTTGGGTTAATTATAAAGAAAGAACTTCCTGACTCTATTTGTCTTCCACATGGGGACACAGGTCACCAGCAAAGACTAGGGAACAAAGCCATTTGTATAAGCTTATAATTTTAAAGACTGTCACATTCTTGCTCTACAGGAGAATAAAGAGAAATAAACAAAAAATAAAGACTGTCACATACCTGTGTAGGAACCTTTGAGATGGGGGTAAAAAGCCGAGGGGCAGAAGGATGACTTTCTTAAGGCCCCTCCTTCTATGATTTTGAACTGTGGTAGTCTCCTTTCACTCACATATTCCCTCAACAGATGGAGGGAGGGGCAGGGAAGCGACCGGCTCTAAAGGAGGAAATATCTGCTGTGTGGAGTCATAAAATTCCAAGGGCATGGGAACATTCATGATGCCTGGAACTGTAAAAACAAAAGGTGGTGAGGGGGCCCTGGTGCTGGGGTTTTATTGATGAAAGGGGGAGATTCAGCCAGGCTTGGTGGTTTACACCTGTAATCCCAGCACTGTGGGAGGCTGAGGTGGGTGGATCACCTGAGGTCAGGAGCTCAAGACCAGCCTGGCCAACATGGTGAAACTATGTCTCTACCAAAAAATACAAAAAAATTAGCTGGGCGTGGTGATGTGTGCCTGTAATCCTAGCTACTTGGGAGACTGAGGCATAAGAATCATTTGCATCTGGGAGGTGGAGGTTGCAGAAAGCTGAGATTGTGCCACTGCACACACACACAAAGAAAAAAAAAGGAAGGGAGGGAGGGAGGGATTCTGGGGTTTAAGCCATTTAATGATCAGACTTTTCAAATTCACCTTCCTGTTGACCTACATGAATTGGGCCCTTTTAGAGTCCTTTAAGGTGTCTCAGCGACAAGTTATCAGAAGTGTTTAGGGGAACTAAGCCACTTTCAGGAATGGGTTAGGGAATGGGACAGAGAGCGATCCCACCAGACCTGTCCCCTCACGGTGTGATGTTGTCTGAGGTTGAGGGGAAGGGATACCGGCTTTGGAGCCTGTGAGGCCCTGGACCCAGCCCTCACGAGCTGTGTAACCTTGGGCCAGTCTCTTCATCCTTCCAAGCCTCTGGGTTCTCTACAGAAGGAAGAAACATATTGCCAATTCAATAACGCCCTATTCCAGAGGGACCTGGTGAAGATTAAATGATTGTGTGTATAGTAAGTACAGAATGTGGCTCATAAAAAGCACTTAATAAATGTGCATTTCCCTTCACACCAGCACAGACTTTCAGGATTTAAAATGGGAGCTGCATAACTAGTCTGGAGGGGCCAGGCTGTTCAGCCAGAGCTCCCTAGACTCTTCCAAATCCCCCTACAGCTTAGACCCCAAAAGCTCTTCTTCCATACCTCTTCCAACTGTCCTAAGGGCTTCAAATGGGGCTTGGGCAGTGTGGTTGTTCTCTGCTGAACCCAGAGCAGGATAAACCTCTCTAGTCTGTGGCAAGGGGTTAGAATAGCAGATGCCAAGGTAAACATGCAGCCAGTGGGAAAACAGATGCTGCCAGCTCTCAGCATCCTGCAGAGAAGGAGTGAGGCATGGGAAGCATGCCTCATCCAGAAGGATGGAGAGGAGAGTGGGGGATGCCCACTCTCTACAGAAGATATCCCCACCCTCTACAGAAGAGAGGCCAACATGCCATCCTCACCAGGTCTGTTCAGAGAGGCTAGCTTCTGAGTCAGACACTGAGGGTGGTTCCAGGATGCAACGGCAGGCAGCCATTAAGAGCTGGGCCCTCTGCAGTTCAAATATAAGCCAGAACCTTTAAGAGGGCTGAAATATTGAAGCTCAGATTTCTCTCAAAGCCATCGGGCCCTTGAAAACAATTGTTAAAAAGGATAATGCAAATTAATATGCCTCTAAAGAACAAACACCAATTTCCTGATTTATGTTTCAGTCTGCATTCCTGATCCCAAAGCCAACTGGGCACTGGAAAATGAAAATGTTCTTATACCTCAAAGGTTGCCTACGAAGTCAGTGGGCAACACCTATCGACTCCCAAAGTAAGATTTCCTTTGCAACCAATCTAGGCAAAAAGGCCTGAGAAAGGCCACCCTCCACGACGGAAGCCACATGCTACAGAGGGGATTGCTTTGAAAATATTTTCTTTTTTTTTTGAGATGGTGTCTTGCTCTTGTCACCCAGGCTGGAGTGCAGTGACGCCATCTTGGCTCACTGCAACCTCCGCCTCCCAGGTTCACATGATTCTCCTGCCTCAGCCCCCCGGGTAGCTGGGATTAGAGTTGTCCACCACCACGCCCAGCTATTTTCTACACAGTAGACATAGAAAATAATTTCACTACAGTGAAATTAAGAGTTTGTAGATGAGACTGAGGCTCATAAAAATGAGCTCGAAATTACGAAATAACAACAGTCATGGCTCACACTTACATGATGACTACCATGTGCCAGGAAGGATTCAAACAGTAACTCAGAGCAAAGAAACTTAACCCTCTCAACAAAAAAAAACAATGAAAATCAGGTATATACAATCATTTTCCCCACTTTACAGATGAGAAAAGTAAGGCAGAGAGAGGCTAGGAAATATGCCTAAGGTCAAACAATCTGGCCAGCGAGGTGGCTCATGCCTGTAATCCCAGCACTCTGGGAGGCCAAGGAGGGTGGACCACCTGAGGTCAGGAGTTCCAGACCAGGCTGGCCAACATGGTGAAACCCCATCTCTACCAAAAATACAAAAATTAGCCAGATGTAGTGGTGTGTGCCTATAGACCCAGCTACTCAGGAGGCTGAGGCAGGAGAATAATCTCTTGAACCTGGGAGGCAGAGGTTGTGGTGAGCCGAGATCGCACCACTGCACTCCAGCGTGGGTGACAGACTGAGACTCTGTCTCAAAAAAAAAAAACAAACCCACAATCAATAAACGACAGAGGTCCAGGCTGTCTGGCTCTGAAGTCTAGGGAAGAATTAAGATGGGGTCATGAAGGTGTCATCCAAATGACTTCCTAAAAAGAAAAAAGCCTGAACAGAATTAGACTAAAACTGACATGCATATAGGATGTCAGAATATGCAAAGCACTTTCACATGTGAACTGATAAAACCTCAAAGATAGAGGAGGAAACTGAAGCCCAGAGCTGTTAAAGAAACTTCCCCAGTTTCACACAGCTTGTAAATCAAGGTCAGAACTTTAAACCTACAGTTTTTGACTCTAAGTCCTAAGATTTTTTTAGAGGGTATTTACTGGGAAAAACTGTCTCTCTGATGAAGGAGGATGGATCAATCTGTCAGAACTTACGAAATCTCTTAGGCTATTCAAATTTCTCTGCTCTGATTCCATATTTACTTAGCTATGGCCTAAATTTAATTCTCTCACTCAAGTGGGTTTACCGTCACCAAAGACAACATACAGTCCAAGCTTTCAGGATTATCTGCTCCACTGTAAATTAATGAATTAGAATTGCAGCTTCCCAATTAACTTTCTGTGAGTTGTGTTACTGTGAATCACTTCACCAGAGCTTGGTCACCCTTGAGTGAATGGACAATATTAAATGTGTAGAAGTACAACGCTTAAGGCTGACTGAGGACCACTGAGGGAACACCCTCTGAGTCCCAGCCTAAAAACAGCTTTTTCATCTCAAGACTGAATGAATGATTCTAATTTAAAATCTCTCAGAAACAAATAATTAAAAGCTTAGAAACTCCTTAAAATCCCTTCTTTCTTTGGCACCTGGACCACATAACAAAGAACTAGCAAAGAATCCTGAAGAATGCTTCAAGAGTTGTAAAGAGAAATATTTAAAAGTCATTACAGGCCACTGGAATCTCATGCAGTGGGGCTGTAGTTTGGGCACAGTTGGAGGATCTCAAAGGAAAACACACATACGTAACTTTATCCAGTTTTAAATGCAGTCACAGACACTGAGATTTGAAAGACCCCCTCCCTATCCCCAAAGGTCAACTACACACCTGAAGCATGGCTCTCTCCCACAACTCTACCAAACCTCTCCTTGAATACTTTCAGGGACAGAGAACTCACTACCTCCTGAGGAAGACCGTTCTACTGCCAATCACTGACAATACCAAAATTCCTTATGTGACCTGAGCTCTGTCTCCTTAGAGCTTCCTGAATCCTCTATCTTTAGATCCTTGGCATTGTAACACTTCAGGTTATAGATTCAAAGCTCTTTATCTCTCCCACATCAGGTTTTCCTTCTATGGGCTAAACTTCTCCCAGTTTAGTAGCTTGGTAGAATGAAAGAATTATGTAGTTGGATAAACTGACTAGATTCATTTCCCAGTTCTGGCACTTTCTCTGCCGTGTGCTCTTGCCATGTACTTTCAGGTCAAAAGTGCCTCTTCTGTGAAATGGGATAACAATATCTACCTTCTTCCTATCAGTCCCTTCACGTTTTCCCTATGTGGCCTGGTCTGACCACGTTCACTCTTGTTTTCTATGCCTCTTTTTCATTTCATACTAAAAAGTGTTCCCTAGACACTTCCTACACTTTCCTTCTAATGCTAATCAAAACACCAGGCCTTACTGAAACAATTAACTGGGCTTCAGGTGGCATGTACAAACCAAAGTATGTTGATGAATGTGTTTGTCCCTGCTGGGGTGGTTGTCCAGCATTAAGCTTTCCTCTGGTGAGCGCATGAGCATATATCCACCTTCAACCTCTGTATTCCAACCCTCTGGGACTGGATTTAGCAGTAGAGTTACGTGACACAGTATCAAGGAAGAGACAATGTTACTTAAAAGGGTCATGGCAGTAAGAATTACGGTGGGGGCCTGGAGCGGCGGCTCATGCCTGTAATCCCAGCACTCCAGGAGGCTGAGGTGGGTGGATCAGGAGTTTAAGACCAGCCTGGCCAACACGGCGAAACCCCATCTCTACTAAAAAATACAAAAGTTAGCCAGGTATGGTGGTGGGTGCCTGTAATCCCAGCTACTCACGAGGCTGAAGCAGGAGAATTGCTTGAACCTGGGAGGCGGAAGTTGCAGTGAGTCAAGACTGTGCCATTCCACTCTAACTTGGGCAGCAGATCAAGACTGTCAAGAATTATGCTGGAGATTGAAGAACTCATAGCCAAAGAGTCTTATGAAAGAGACATGGGCATATAATTGTTAGAAAGATTTGAGCATAGGGTGCTTGCCAAAATGCAAGTGCACACTCTGATGCTTCTCAGTATTCCCTCTAGAAATGGAATATAACTGGGTCAGAATAACCAGACTACCCACTCCACCCCTGCCAGGCAAGGCTAGATCATCTGCCTTCAACTAGGATGGTGTCCTTAGCCAGATCCCCGATACTCTGAACCAGGATTGCATCATCTGTGAAATGAGGGGATTGGGCAAGGTCTCTTAAAAGGGTGAACATTCTGTGAGTCCATATTCTCAAGAGAGTAGATGGTTCGCATATTAAACAAACATTTCTGACTCAGGCTTCTCTCATGTTCTCAAACTTCCTGTTTATCTGCATAAAAAGCAAGTCTTTTCTGCTCATCAGATGACCTACCTTATCTGAAAATTCCTTATGACTTCTATCCCTAGACATAGAAACATAAATCCCTTCCACTTATTTGGGTGCTCAATCTTCTTTCTTGGCCAACACAAGTGCCTGTCTCGCTGTGAACTATCAGGCACTGGAAAATCATCTTTGGGGCAAAAAAAAGTTTCGTGTCACACTGAAGCAATCTCTGATGGTAAAAAATTAGGGGGAAACCCAAGTGTCCAATAAGAAGGGAATGGCTCAGAATGTTGTGATAGGGCTAAATGAAGACATATTGTATCTCCATGATTATAAATCTACAAATATCTAATGAGCAGCCATGTCCAGAGCCTTGCTGGGCACCACGGAGAATAAATAGCTAGTCCATCTAGCCACCTAGAAAACAGGACTAAAAATACATTAAGTCTAAAGCAGTATAATTAACGGCAATAAATTGTGGCTGTTAAAGGAGTTCAGAGAAGATGGATGGGATAGGAGGAGATGAGAGCACTGTAGGAGGGCTGATCACAGCAAAGGGCTTTCGTGAAGACGAAGTAAGGTCAAAGAGGCTGTGAGGCCCTGAAATCCAGCAGAAGCCCTAGCGGCCTCCCCCATCTATCGTCATTAAGCAGCTGGAAGTGCATCTGTTTTGTTGCTAAGGACTCCTCAGTGCAGTGCAGCTATAAATCCATCTCTTTCCTATGGAGCATAACAACTCAAGGAGAAGGCAATGGTGGCCCTGAGATGTCTGCAACATATAATAATAAAAATAACAATATACTGTATGTTCCATGGTTTGATACTGCCTCAGGGTATTGTCATAAGCATGATATTTCCTTTAACTTCTCACTACAACCCTGGGGTATGAGGCAACAGTGGATGGGGATAGAGACAGTCCCAGAACACACATCTTACACAGCCCCTGCGCCTCTCTCAGGCATCTGCTTTGTGTTGTGAGCATTGTCTATTGTGCCATCTCAACACAGGGCATTCTTATCACTCTTCAATGCACAAATATTTCCTTACTGAAGGGAGTAGAGAGGGTGTGGGATCCTTAGCAGCACCAGGCAGTAAATCTGAAAGCAGAACTTGTTAGTTTCTAAACAAGGACCAGCCAGTTAGACCACAGAGTGGGTGTTTCCATGCAAATTCCAGCACTTTCATGTTTTTCCATGAACTGAGCCCAACCAGGCCAGCAAGCCATGGTTTTTGTATTATTATTATTTATTTATTTATTTTTGCAACCAGCTAAGGACTCTTTGATTAGGCCTAGAGAGGGACTCAATTAGCATCATGGAAACAGAGCAGATTTCAGAAAGGAAAGGTCAGCCGCAAGCCTAGCATTTGCTATCAGCCATCTGCCAAGCAGGAAGTGCTACTCAGATCTATTTTTAATCATCTTCCCTAGGCTAGGGCTTCTGGGAAAATTCAGAGGCCAGGGTTATTCCAAGACAAACATTTAATTGATACCTTTCTGTACACATTTTAAAACAGTCTCTGGATACTCAAGATCAACTTATACACAGAGGCTCAGTTTCTAAGTTCTATCATTCTGGTACCTACATCCAGGGTTATCTCTGGAAGCCATAATAGGGGACCTCTCCTTGGGGACTGCCTGGGATATCCACTAACTCCACATAATGTAGTAATTCCTATAGCCAGCAGGTTTCAGATACTTGCTTTGGTTGCAAGTGACAGGAAGAGAGGAGGAGGTGGGAGTTCAGGTCTAGGAGTTCATGTTCATTCCCCAAAGAAGTGAGACCAGTGAAGCAAACTGTGCAAACTTCCTCATTTTCACTTTAAGCTTATTTATCACTTTAGAAAGGTAAATTAAAGCCAGTTCATCCAGGTAGTAATCTCATTTGTTACTAAAGATATTGATTACTAAAGAAAAGGGAGAGGTTTCATCTCAATTCCGAAGGTCCCAGCCTGTGCTGTGGCTGGTGCATCCAGGCACGAGAACATTCTGTCCACTGGCTCGTTCTCCCTCCTGCCTCGCAGCAGTGCTATGTCTCAGTCCATCCCAGCCCATGGAATGAAACATCTCTTAGAGGTCTGGACAGGGAGTCTGGCACAGCCGGGGCAGACTATGCAAAGACAGAGCCTGGCTCAGGCAGCCCCTGCATTCTCCAGCTCACACATCGAACACAAGAGTTTCCTTGCCTCTTGACACTTACAAACTTTCAGCCTCCGATTTCTACCCCAAGGTAAAGCCTGAGCATATGTACGATTATGCCCCAGCCAAGCCATGTTCCACCTGCCAGTAAAGAACTGGTATATGGGAAACAGGCAGCTGGTCACCACCCAGGGCCTGCCCCCATCCAACACGATACTGGGGAACTGCAGGGCCCACTGTGCCTGCTGACAAAGGGGTCTGCTCAGTGTTCTACCCACCTCTGTACCTTCCCCCTTCCCTACTGTTAGAAGCTTATCTGTCTGCGAGCAGCTGGTGGGAAAGCTGAGCCGAAAGGGCACCTTGGCCATGGGATCTTTGCCTAAGGATGTGAAACAGGAGACAGTGTATTTGGGGCAACTTAACACCGGCCAGAGCCCAGCCAGCAGGCCAGGGAGGAAGGGACTGACTAGACAGGCGTGTGCTTCACAGGAGGTCTAACTCCCTTGGCTGGGGGCTGGAGCCCCCTCCCAGTGTGGGGAACTCTACTCTAGTGAGCTAGGGCACACATGTCCCTGGGGAAAATAAAAACAAAAAAACAAACGACCACTGCACAGGGTCACTCCCACTGACCCAGTTGGACGACATATTAATTGGGGCTTCTGAGCCCTGCTGACTCTTGAGTTCCTCTTGTTGTCTGATTTCAGCAGAGAAGGGAGTTAATCAGCAAACAGCTTAAGGAAGGATAACTCTCTGTCCCTGCTGAGGACCACCTGTGCCCCTCCTCTGTTCCTTCCTCTGTGTGCCATGGCTCGATGGGCCAGAAAACTCTATTGAAACAAATAATAAACAAATAAGCAAAAGCCATCTGGGGTCCCACATTTGGTCCGAGCGTAAGATGCCAGGCACAGGGAGTTACCTGGAGATTTCAAAGCCAGGCAGACAGCCTGAGAAAGACCAAGAGAAGGCCTTGTGTTGGGTTCCTCTGTTTAGTCAAAGCAAGAAATAGGTTCTGTGATAGAACACTTAATGGTAGACCTTGGGATCAGGACTGAATTTAAATTCTAGCCTGCCCGGCCTAAGGACCACTGAAAACCAGATTATATGACAGGCCTTTTGCTGCTATTTCATTTGTTCTGACCTGATAATAAAAATCAGAATCATTAAAAAAAAGAAAAAGTCTGGTACTGCCATTTCCTAGCTGGGTCTCCTTGGTCAACTCAATCTGTCTGAGCCTCACATTCCTCATCTGAAAATGGAGAGTAGCACATCTCTCTTTGGATCAGTATGAGGCAAAAGACATGATTCATACATAACACACCCAGCACAGTGCCTGGCCCTTAGTAGACACCCAGTAAAATTATGGCTATTGTTACAATAATTAAAAGGAGGCCTCCTTTTTCTGTTTCCTTTTTCAAATAAGTCTCAGTCAAAACCACGCTTTGGATCTCTAGGGAATTACTACAAGTGAAAAGGGCTGGATGGCAGGCAGTGGACATTAGGGACAGCACATGTAACTTCCAAGTACTGAGAATGCTTGTCCTAGAGCTGTGGATCCCAAATATTAGTACTGGTTGGATCAGACCAGGACAGTGATAGTTGTTTAAAATACAGATCCCCGGTGGGTCTGGGACTAGGGTCAGGTGAACCAGAAAGCTAGAACATGAAATTTAAGGAGGCGCTTGCTGTGGGGTGCTGACCTTGTACTATACAATCCTGAGAGTGAGTGTCTCCTTAAATCTTGTGTCCTGGGTGACCTGCTTCCCTTGGCCATCAGGGACCTGATTCCACATCACTCTCAGATCCTCAGAATACGAATCTCTGGGGTGGGGCCTGGCAATCTGTCTTTGTATCTCAGGTGGTTCCGATATACTGTCAGATTTGGGAATCACTGTCCAAGAATCCCCATTTTCCAATGCCAGTTTCGATTATTCTCTAAATACAGAAAGACAGCAGAATGTATTTATTTCCACCTTCACTTGGCCCTGTTCCAAACCTCATGGCTACACCAAAGCCACTGGAATTCTGCAGCTGAATTCCCTCTTTAAATTTAGACAAAAACTCATCAACATGGGGTTGCAACTGCCAGCTTTCAGTGACCTGGGGAGTCTTACTCAAGAAGCCAGGAGTGTCAGGCAAGACGGACCGCCCAGGCCCTGCAACCCCCTAGACCTCTGGGAACTAACAAAGGCCTTCTTCGTAGAGTTTTGGCTGCTTGCTGTTTAGCTGAAGGCACCACCAGGGAGGGACCCAGCCTGATTATATTTAAACAGCCATGGCATGTTATCGATGCTTACTACTTCACAACACCAACATTGTATAAACATACAAAGTTCAAGGATATGTGGCTTATAGAAACGAAAGAAGTTGATTTTCCAAAATAGGCCATGTTTTATTCTCATCCAATCTCAATAAAATCCTATCACTCTTTTGCTTAAAATCTTTTAGCAGGCCCAGTGGGGTGGCTCACGCCTGTAATCCCAGCACTTTGGGAGGCCAAGGTGAGTGGATCACGAGGTCAGGAGTTTGAGACCAGCCTGGCCAATATGGTAAAACCCTGTCTCTATGAAAAAGACAAAACTTAGCAGGGCATGGTGGCTGTAATCCTAGCTACTGGGAGCCTGAGCCAGAGACTCTCTTGAACCTGGGAGGTAAAGGGTGCAGTGAGCCAAGATCAGGCCACTGCACTCCAGCCTGGGTGACACAGGAAGACTCTATGTCAAAAAACAACACAAAACCTTTTAGCAGCTCCTCACAGCATCCAGAATTGACTCTAAACTCCTTAGTTTGGCCTTCTTGGCCTTCCGTGATCACCCTGGCTGAACGCCTGCTTCCTTAACGCACAGCCTCCCCATCTGTCTGACTTGTGGCTCTTTGGTCTCGTGTCATGTTTCTCTATCTCTGCTCAGAATGGACTCCTCTTTCTTGCCTTGTTTTCTATAAACACTCGTCTTAGTAAACATTCATCCTGCTCTTTACCCTCATAACATACAGTGAAAGAAAGACTGTGTTTCCCTATATTTTATCACTGTTTACCTGTTTGCCTTCCCCATTAGATCATAAGGTACTTAAGGGCAAGCATTTTGGGCAGATGCAGTGGCTCACACCTGCAATCCCAGCACTTTGGGAGGCCAAGGTGGGCAGATTGCTTGAGCCCAAGAATTTTAGACCACCCTGGGCAATAGAGAAATCTTGTCTCTACAAAAAACAAAAATTAGCCAGGCCTAGTGGCTCAAGCCTATAGTCCCAGCTACTCAGGAGGCTAAGGTGGGAGGATCATCTGAGCCTGAGAAGTTGAGGCTGCTGCAGTGAGCTGTGATTGTACCTCTGTACCGCAGCCTGGGAAACAGAGTGAGACTCTATTTAAAAAAAAAAAAAAAAAAAAAAAGACAATTTCATTGCATCCATTTCTGTATCCCCAGTGCTTCATACAGTAAGATTCAATATATGCAGAGTGATCAGAGAGCTTAAGTGACTTACTCAATGCCACACTGAAAATTTAGTGCAAAGCCAGGTCTGGAGCAGAGGTGGCTTGACCCTCATTCAAGGCTTTTCAAATGGTGCCACAGACTCTCCCTCAGCAGGGCCCCACACTGTTTTCCCATTACAGTGATGATGACTCTGTAGAAAACCATGTGCCCTATCTGGCTTGATCACTTTGCAACCTATGGTGGGAACCTGTGGGTGCTACATGGATGGGGCTGAAGTCTGGCCTATGGCATGGAATTCTCACCAGGGTGTCCATTAGACCTTGTCAATTAGCATGGTGCCTCAACCCCTACACTCTCCATACCAGCCACCCTGCTGGTTTGAGATTCCTCCTGAAATCACAGAAACCCATTTCTCCAACACCCATTTCACAACAGTCATTCTAATAATCATCTTACCCAGGGTTAAGTAAATCAGTCCAAGAGCCAAATTGGGCCTTTCACCTGTTTTGCAAATAAATTTTTTCCCGAAGACATCCGTGCTCATTTGTTTATGTATTCTCTGTGGCTGCAGATTGGAGTGGAGACCATATGTCCAGCAAAGTGTAAAATACTTACTATCTGGCCTTTATAGAAAAAGTTTTGCAGACCCTTGGATCTAGCCCAAAGAACAGGGAATCCAGACTGCAAACAGCCCCTCCCTTCTACCAAGGGACCGGCTGCCCCTACTCTGGAAGTGAGTGAACCAACTGGCTTTTGAATGAAGTCATTTCTTTTTTTAGCCCTGGTTACGGGCCTGGGATCCAGGAGGAGGTTTTTGCCTGTCAGAGGCACACAGGGACCAGCAACACTGAATACATGGCATGGCACATCACAACACTCAATGTTCATTGAATAAATAAACAAACAAAGGCATGGGAAATCAGCCAGTCTGAGCCTTGAACAAAAGTCCATACTCCTCCCGTCAGTTTCAAGGTGACCAGTCACACAGGTGCCTGGCAGCAGCCGGGTGACCTAGATTTGTCAGCCCTTATCTTATCGGCTTTCCTTTCTCCTGTATTTACCCAGCACCTGCCCCCACAACGCTCAGGGCAGGCTGGCCTCTTGTTTTTATAGAGAAAGAGACAGGGAAGTTTGTGTTTTTTTTTGTTGTTGTTTTTTTCTCCCGCTGGTGGTGGGGAGAATTAAGAAATATGGGGGTTTCAAGCTTCAAAGAGCTCAATGAAGTCTAGTTTCACTGGCTTCCTCTCCCCTCAGGTTTCCTAGGTAAATGTGTCTGGGGTGAACCTTAAAGACCCCTCCAAGTCCTACCTGTGGTTTGGAACATTCCGCATCTAAAGGGGAAAGGCCAGCTGTGGATAAAGCTGTCAGCTTTCAGAAGGTCAGGAGTGTAAACATAGCAGCCCCCATCCAGGCAGAGGCCTGGTCCTGAGAACACAGGCATTCCTCCAAAGACGGATCAGAGAACAGGGGGCTGCCCCACCAGGCTGGGCTAGCTCAGGCTGACTCTGCAGGGGATGGAGGACAAGGACCGGGAAAAAAACGCCGTATGCACTTCAGCATCTCATGAAAATTAGGCAAACTGAATGGAAAGCACTATGGAAATGCTGGCTTTTCAGCTGCTGCGATAACCCTGGGGCCAGGCCCAGAAAGGAGATCCTCGTTTCTGTTGCCACCAGCCACTCCTTCAGGTGGTGAGCCTTCCAGGAAGCAAAGGGTACTGGGTACAGGCTCAGTGAGGGCAAAGCTTGCATCTGTTTGCCACTGTGTTCCCAGAGTCTAACACATCAGAGGAGCTCACACAAAGCGGACTCAGTGCAGGAGGGTTCACTCAGGGATTTTTTGTTTTGGCGAGGAAAGACTTCTGTCTCCTCATTTATCCAGTGGGACGCTAAGGTGACAGTTCGCCTCCCAACAGATAAGTGAGGAAACAGAAAACTGCTTTTGGTGGAGCCAACCCTAACAGGAAGGAAAAGGAGCTCCTGGGCCCCCAAAGATAGAGAATTTTCCTTTTGATGATCATAACTTACCCCTTCAAAGACCTAAGGGTGTCGGGGACAAAAGGGGAGGAGAGAACCAGCGCCACCTGCTCCGCCTCTTGACATCACTGTGTTCTGGAAGGGAGGGAGTTTATGGACTGATTAGATGTTGTTGTTTTTAGCATCTCCTCCTCTCTTCCTCTCTCCCTCCTCCTCTGACTCACTGTCCAGCCACCAGCATAAGCCAGGGAGAGGAGGGAAACAGCTAAAGCTCCCCTTGGCTAGGAAGTCCTTACCCCAGAGATAATACTCTGGGTCACCAGGTCAAACCCTCCTCTCAGCAGCTTTGCTGAGTGCTTTGGAAACAAAGGTTATCGGAGATTCTCTTTTGGTTTTGTTTTTTTAAGATAAAGAAAAGGGTTTCTTTCAAAAGATACCCCCACCCCCACCCTGAAGGGTCACAGAAGGAATCAAACTGACATGCAATTCTTAGCTCCTGCTTCACTGTCTGGGCCAGAGACTTCTCGTCCAGTCTGGGCTGCTGTGTCACAGCAGACTGAGGTCCTCGGGTGGGTCAGAGGCACAGTAACCACCTGACAGACTGAAAGGGAAGGAGGCAGTGGGAGAGTTTTGCATTTACATTCTAGAGAGGCCTGGCTGCTGCCTACAGGTAAGGCCCCAGAGAGCCGTGGTGGAAGGTGCTGCTGCTATTTCACTACCTCCTGAGACCTGCTGGCTCCCCTGGGAGGATAAGGAACAAGCAACTTCATAATGAGAGGCCTCAAAAGACCACGGATGACAACTGCGGGCTCAAGGGCAACAGCTGAGACTCTCCAAAATGAAGGGTAACAAGCAAGTGTGCCAGGCCTATTGGGGTGCCAGGCTCTGTTCTGTCTGAGTGTCACTTTCCATTTGCTTTCCTTCATGTATTTCCATAGAATAACACTAGCTTCCAACATTTATTGAATAGTTACTATATGCCAGGCCCTGGGGCAGGACTTCACATTGATTACCTCATTTAATTTTCACAAAAATCCTATCAGGTATCTAATATTACCATTAATCCCATTTGCCAGTGAGGCCATTAAGACGCAGAGGGGACCAGGCTCAGTGGCTCATGCCTGTAATCCCAGCACTTTGGGAGACCAAGGTGGGTGGATTACCTGAGGTCAGGAGTTCCAGACCAGCCTGGCCAACATGGTGAAACCCTATCTCTACTAAAAATACAAAAAAAAAATTAGCCAGATGTGGTGGCAGGCAGTTGTAATCCAGCTACTGGGAGGCTAAGTAGGAGAACTGCTTTAACCCGGGCGGCAGTGGTTCCAGTGAACTGATATCACACAATTGTTGTACTCTAGCCTGGGTTATAGAGCAAGATTCTGTCTCAAAAAAAAAAAAAAAGACACAGAGGGATTACTTACTGTACACAGCTACCAAATGAATAAGCCAGGGTTGGAACCCAGGCAGTCTGGCTCAGAGGTTATGCCACGAGCTGCTATTTTATATGGTCTCATATCTGATGCTGCTACACTAGACTCAGAAGGTGCGGGGGAGGTAGAAGGAACCTTAAAGACAGTCTAACCTGTTGCACTCATTTGGATAAATGAAGAAAAGGCAGAGCCAGAGAGGTGAACAGTTTTGCCCAACATCATACTGCTTGATCTTTTCAATCTCCCAGGTGCTGGCCCTCTCCCAAGGGCTGCCTCCAGCACTTACAAGCATCTGTTATGTGCAAGGTGGTGTGGTGGGAAGGAGGTGGCAAAGTGCAAAATCAAGAGGCCCTCAGTTTCTCTCTGGGCCTTGGTTTCCTAACCTGTAAAATGAGGAGTTAACTAGAAACTCCAGATTCAAAGGTAACTCCAGCCATAAAGTTCTAAGCATCTATGACTCCAGGACATTGAGAATCTTGTTGGGAAGCAAGACAATTATACATAAAAAGTGCAAGTAACAATAATAACACAGGCTACACAACAAGACAGTCATTAATTTCCAAATGAACAACTAGATTGAGTTCTACAGACACTCAGAGAGGAGGAGCATCCTATAGACCAGGAAGACTTACTAGAAGAAAAAAATACGTGAGCTGGTCTTCAAGAATGGGTAGGAAGTGAATACAGAGAGAGGAAAGGAGAAGGATTCACCAAGGCAAGGGAAATGACAGGAGGGAAGAAAGAATGGGATTTGCCACAAGTATTACTGAGTAGACCATAAAATAGGCAACGCGAAAAGAACCTAGGCCACATTGCCAAGTGGTAGCAAAAAGCACATGAGCAGATCTGAATCCAAACCCATCTGGCTTCTTGGTAACCTATGGCCTTAATCCCCACCTTGAAAGGATGGTGTAAAGTCAGTGATGCAGTAAGCAAAATACCTAAAGGAGTTTCTGGCACACAGTAGGTGCTCAATAAAGAGAAAAGTGTTGGGCTGGGTGTGGCGGCTCAAGCCTGTAATCTCAGCATTTGGGGAAGCCAAGGTGGGCAGATCACTTGAGGTCAAGTCAGGAGTTTGAGATCAGCCTGGCCAACATGGTGAAACCACATCTCCACTAAAAATACAAAAATTAGCCAGGCGTGGTGGCACATGCCTGTAATCCCAGCTACTCGGGAGGCTGAGGCAGGAGAATTGCTTGAACCCAAAAGGTGGAGGTTGCAGTGAGGAGAGATGGTGCCTTTGCATTCTAGCCTGGGCAACAGAATGGGACTCCATCTTAAAAAAACAAACTGTGTAAACAAACAAAAAACCCACAAGTCTTTAATACCAGCGTGGTAGCTCACCTATAATCCTAACACTTTGGGAGGTCCACTTGAGGTCAGGAGTTTTAGACCAGCCTAGGGAACATAGTGAGACCCTGTCTCTATATAAAAACAAAAAACAGGCCAGGCGCGGTGGCTCACACCTGTAATCCCAGCACTTTGGGAGGCCAAGGCAGGTGGATCACAAGGTCAGCAGTTCAAGACCAACATGGTGAAACCCTGTCGCTACTAAAAATACAAAAATTAGCCAGGCATGGTAGTGCACGCCTGTAATTCCGGGTACTCAGGAGGCTGAGGCAGGAGAATCACTTGAACCAGGGAGGCGGAGGTTACAGTGAGCCAAGATTGCGCCACTGCATTCCAGCCTGGGTGACAGAGCGAGACTCTATCTCAAAACAAACAAACAAAAAACTAAGAAGGTGTTCAATAAATAATAGCTAATGGCAGCAATGTAGATTTTACATCTTGTGTGTTTGTTACAACACCAAACAACCTCATCTGCAACATTCTTCTACCCTCTGTGGTGAGCCTTGCATTCCCATGTTTCCTAAAGACCACGGGCTCTTTAAATGCAGGAGTCATCTCCTTACCTTTACCATCCAGGTTTCAATGTTGTTTAAAGCACAAGAAATACTGAACTGAACAAGCAGTGCATGACCGTGGATTCCAGTCAGGCCCCCAAATACAAACAGCCAAGCTAGCAATGGTACAGATTTACCAATCCAGAGGCCAGAGGGAGTGCCACTGCTCAAACAGAAACAAAAGGATCCTGCACCCACTTCTTGCTTCCCAGAGTGAACACTCTGATGAAAAAGAGTTTCTTCGGATTTTGACTGGGAACACAAGCTTGATTACTACTGCCCCTGCTGAGAGCCTAGACACTAATACACAAACCAATCTTATGATTGGAACCTTAAAGTCATCTGCAAACCAGAGTTAATTTTCAGGGTACGCCTCATCGCTCAAGTCAACGTTTCCTTTTGGTATTTAAAGTAACCACACAGAATCACGTTGGAGCAGATTTTGTGCTCTAGCTGCCTGCAGTCTGCAGCAAAAGAGAAACAAAACATAAAGATGATTCACCAGATTTGGTCCCAGCAGCTCCCTTGATACTAAATTGGTGAGCAACTCTACGTGTGCCCAGATCATTAATTTTCACAGGCAGCAGGCGTGACTGACTGTGGGACAGGTCTGCCTCCCATCTAAAGCATGTGACTTCCTGAACTCAATTCCCCTTGTCCATGCCTACCAATGATAAAGACAATTTTTTAAAAACCATAGAATGCTTCTATTTCTTTGCCAAGCAGTGGTCAAAGAGTACGTGCTGAATGACCACCATGTGCCTGGAACACATTCAGACCACTGCAATGAACAGACACCACTTGCTCCATTCTAGTCTCTTCCTCACTAGTTCATCTACCATACCACGGCAACACTGACCACTTGCTGGTTGTGTCATCACCTGCTTAAAAGTTTTCAGTAGCATCCAATTGTCAATGGAATAACATCCTAGCTTCTATTCGTCTAATAATCTGACTTCAACCTACACTTTGAATGTGTTTTCACAGTTTTTCAACCTCTACCCAAAGAAAGGCTGCTCCCTGTGTGCTCCCTGCCTCTGGCTCTTTGTTCCTGCTGCTCCTTTTACCAGCTCCTCCCCATCATTTGAGACTTCTGCTTCCAGGCACAGGTCAATGTCACTTCTTCCATCAAGTCTTCCCAGAACTGCGTTTTCTAGAGAGATGGATCTTAAAGTTTGATATTGTGTGTGTGTGTCTGTGTGTGTGTGTGTGTGTGTTTTCCTTTTTTAACCAACAGTATCTTTGGTTGAGAGCCTGATGAATGCCATGAAACCCTCCCTAGAAAAATATACATGCAATTTCATGGATTCCCTGAAGCCAGTCCATAGACCCAGATTGAAACTCACTGATAAAGATCTCTATCTTAGAGTATTAAGTCATCCACTCAGATATCCACTGAGAATCTACCAGTCTTAGGAGCTGTGCTGCTGCTAGAGACACAAAAATGATATCGCAATCGTCTCCTCAAGTAATTCACAGGCTAATGGGAAACATGCGTCATCATACTGTGATAATCGCTTTAAAAGAAACATAAGATGAAGCAGAAACTTCAAGAAGGCATAAAATGAATCTATTATCTCCCAAACTAGGATAAAAGTTCCTTGAGAATAAAATCTTTGAGGATAGTATTATAATATCTAAAATAGTGCTATGTACACACACATACACACAGAGTACATAATCAGGATTTGTGCAAAGACAGAATGGAATCAATAAGATGAAAAGAGCAAGTACAGGCACAGTCCCCATTGCCATCACCCACATACGCCAGAAACTCTTGAGATCCAGTTAAAATGGTCCCACTGTGGACCAACTGTGCTATACAAATTATCTCAATCTGAGTATGAGTGGCTCTCATCTGTAATCCCAGCACTTTGGCAGGCCAATGCGGGTGGATCACTTGAGGTCAGGAGTTCGAGACCAGCCTCGCCAACAGAGTGAAACTTCATCTCTACTAAAAATACAAAAATTATCTGGGCATGGTGATGCACGCCTATAATCCCAGCTACTCAGGTGGCTGAGGCACAAGAATTGCTTGAACCCGGGAGGTGGAGATTGCAGTGAGCCAAGATTGCACCACTGCACTAAAGCCTGGGTGACAGAGTGAGACTCTGTCTCAAAAAAAAGAAAAAAAAAATCCCAGCCTAATATATGGCTCTTTTCATCCTGAACAGGTTCAATCTTTGCCCCTATGGAGGGAAGATACCATAAGATACTATATTTTACAAGCCCCAAATAGTTTCTTTTCACCAAGAAACACTGTAAAGTAACCACATCCCTTTGTTTGGAGACTTTCTGTACAGACTAGATTCACCTGTCACCCCTTCCTGGTTGGTCAACAGATACTTCTAGAGGAGTACAAAAGAGCTAACGCTTCATTAGTAGGAGACAGGGCTTCTAAAGGTCACATAGTTGAAGAAAATAAGTAATTTTAGGTTGGGAAACGCGATTCTCTTTCTAAAAGTCAAAATGGTAGAGGATGTCTTGAAACTGGGCTTACTGGGTTGTGTTGGAAGTCCTCCATAATTTGTCACTTCTGCCTTGGCTGTAGCTTAGACATGACGTTTAAGAAACACTGACATGGCTGGGTGCGGTGGCTCACATCTTTAATCCCAGCACTTTGGGAGGCCGAGGCAGGCGGATCACTTGAGTTCAGGCGTTCAAGACCAGCCTGGCCAATGTGGCAAAACCGGTCTTTACTAAAACCACCAAAATTAGCCGGGCGTGGTTACACACATCTGCAATCCCAGCTACTTGGAAGGCTGAGGCAGGAGACTATCTTGAACCCAGGAGGCAGGGGTTGCAGTGAGCCCAGATCGCACCACTACACTCCAGCCTGGGCAAGAGAGACTCCATCTCAACAAAAAAAAAAGAAGAAAGAAAGAAAGAAAGAAAAGAAACGAAACACTAGCATTCAACAGCAAAGCAGCAGAGGCACCCACTAAAGTTTGGGCCATACAGAGCAGCTGTTCTCACCCTTCTGTTTCTTAGCACCATTGCTCTGGTAAAGAGCCAGCTCCCACTATTCTAGAAACAAAAGGTTTACTTTTTGAGATAGACATTTATGCCTGCAATCTGTTTTTTCCCTCCTCTTAAAAAATAAATACGAATTTTATTCGAGTGTGGTTTTCGTAAAAATCATTATGTCATATATCCACTGGGTATCAAAAAATTAGAGCTCAATTAACCAAATTAGAGCTCAATATATCTATTTTGCAAGTTAGGTAAGTTCATAGAACAATTATCTTCAAGAGCTACATCTCATATTGCAGATACTTCATTATTTTTTATCTTTATTTTTAATTTTTGCTAACTAGCATTCTGGTCTGATTATACTGAACATATTCTTTATAAATTATGATGTCTAATGTGACACAGTAGCCACTAACAGCACTACTAATGATATAACTCAATGCTCACTATACCGTTTTCCAGGGCACCTAGAGAAAAAAAGAAATGAGGGGAGTTTTAGAAAGTATGTTCCTGTATTTATTATTTACATGAAGTTTGCAGACATAGATAATTCCATCAAGATTTTAGTGAGTAGTTTTATTGTACATTAAAAACACAAACTGGCCAGGCGCAGTGGCTCACGCCTATAATCCCAACACTTTGGGAGGCCAAAGCAAGCGGATCACTGGAGGTCAGGAGTTTGAGACCAGCCTGACCAACATGGTGAAATCCCGTCTACTAAAAATACAAAAATTAGCCGGGTGTGGTAGTGTGCGCCTGTAATCGTAGCTACTTGAGAGTCTGAGGCAGGAGAATCACTTGAACCCAGGAAGCGGAGGTTGCAGTGAGCCGAGATCACGCCACTGTACTACAGCCTGGTCCGCAGAGTGAGACTCTCAAAAAAAGAAGAAAACAAAACAAAACAAAACACAAACTGGTGAGCTGTGGGAATTGAGAAACAAATTCCTGCCCTAATAGGCAGAGTGGACAGGACAGAACGGGGCAGATCTTGGTACTTCCATAGCAGCCCTCCCTCCATGGCACTGCCTCTAAGCCACCACACTGGGCACTACACTACACTGGTGTAGAACACGAGGGCTCAGAGCCAGACCTGGGAAACTGAGGGCAGAGTCTACCTCTTGGCAGCCACTAGATCAACACAAGGCTTCAGAACATCTCACACCCTGACTCTTCTCAAAGCAATGCCACATCTAATCTCTAAACAGGAAGGACAAACCTAAATGTCACCACTGTTAAGCCCAATGGAACTCCACAGGGAACAAAAACCACCTGCGTCCTAAATGTTCCCAGCCTCAGCAGGACTGCCCAGAGCCTGAAAACAAGTCAGGCCAGGGCTCCTCACACAAAACACTGTGGAGGGGTACAAGGTAGACGGCCCTGGCTCTGAGGCTGTGTGACCTCAGGCTAGTCACTGAGTCACCCATGACTTGTTTCCTCATGAAGAGAGGCTTGAATGAGATGATCGGTAATTCTGAGAATTCCATATTTGTCACCAGAAGATAATCTGACCTATAGATCTGATCTAACAATAATGTAGGCCGCATGCCTGTAATCCCAGCACTTTGGGAGGCTGAGGTGGGCAGATCACGAGGTCAAGAGATCGAGACTATCCTGGCCCACATGGTGAAAACCCATCTCTACTAAAAATACAAAAATTAGCTGGGTGTGGTGGTGGGTGACTGTAATCCCAGCTACTCAAGAGGCTGAGGCAGGAATATCACTTGAACCCTGGAGGTGGAGGTTGCAGTGAGCTGAGATCGTGCCACTGCACTCCAGTCTGGGCGACAGAGCAAGACTTCATCTCAAAGTAATAATAATAATAATAATAATAATGTAAATAGTCTTGCAGACTGAGCAAAAGGTTTCCTCATCCCACCTCCACTGCATACCCACTCTACAGCCCCTACCACCCCTTTCCTCCAGGACCCAGAGCACTAAAGCAACCCTGTGTTGGCATGAAGTCACAAATCCCCAAAGTGGGTTTGTGATAAATGTATCATTCCTAAACGGTCAACTCCACAATGCCATCAAGGGGTTGGCAGGAGGGAGGCAAAGGCAGGACAACAGACAAAAAATTTTCATACAAAAGCTTTGTGAAGACCCAGGTTTCTGTAACAGATTACATCCACTAAAATGAGTGTTTAGATTATTCTCACTAGGTCTGGCTACTCACTGTTCCAATTGAAGCTATTATTATTTTATAACCAAAGCATATTTTTATACTAGGGCTTGTACCATTAGGGAAGAAACAACAGTGTGAGCAATTCCTCGTGCCAACTCAAAATACCTCTGCGTGCAAACACTCCAGCATTTAGACCACAGCACCCCCTAAGAAAGAAATTGTAGGATGCCTCAGCACATTCCCTAGATAGTTCTGCCATCAATTCAAAGAGTTTTCCCCTCTACCCTCTCTTCCATGTTACCGAGAAAATGCCATGTTACCTTTCGACAGATATACTTGGCTTTCGATCACCCTTCTCATATCCATCCCTTGTGCCTCAGGTTCTAAAGTGAAGCCATCTTAGCCAAACTAAAACTGGCTGCTGTCAGGCAGGAATTATCTCCTCTAACCCACCCCCTTGCCTTTTTGTTCTTTTCTTTTGGACAGTAAGGCCAAGAGAAGCAAACAGACTACTTTATATTTACATAGAGCTTTGTAATTTGCAAACCACCCACATGTCCCTGATCTCATCTGAGACTCATAACAATCCAATGAGATAAACCTGCTCCCTCGAGTAAGGTATATCTACTCCACAGGACTGCTATGGGGATAGCACATGGTGAGCACATAGTAAGTGCTGACTGCTAGAGACATTTGCTATGGTCTGAATGCCTCCCCAAAATTCATATGTTGTTGAAATGCTCACCCCTAAGATCAGGCCTTTGGGAGGTGATGAGCTCATCAGGCAAAGCTCTTGTGAATGGGATTAGTGTCCTTATAAAGAGGCCAGAGAGAGAATTCTCCCTTCTACCATGTCAGATTAAGTGAGGAGCTGTCTGTGAGCCAGAAAGCAGGCCCTCACTGAACTGAAACTGCTAGTACCTTGAACTTGGACTTCCCAGCCTCCAGAACTGTGAGAAACACATTTCCGTTGTTCAGGTATTTTGTTTTAGCAACCCTAATGGACTAAGAGAGCCTTAAACACAGTAAACATTATTTTACCTGTTTTACGAGTGAGAAACTGAGGCTTGGAAATTGGATAGTTAGTTGCAGACAACTAGGACTCCAGGGATCTAGAGCAAGCTGGGAAGGCAGAAAGCCTGGTGCAGGATTCTTTCCACCACCATGGCAATACAAGACCCCAGCTGTTCTCAAAAACTGTGTAACTGTACATTTCCGTGTAGGCTTAGGCACACTGATAGGAAGGAGCCTGATGTTCCAGTCCTAGTCCCAGTTTGCTGCTGGTCACACACTCAGACCTTTGTGTCCCCTTGTTCATAACCAAAGCACTCACATTTTTTTCTTTTCTTTTTTTTTTTTTTTTGCTCTAAACGAATGTCAAGCTTTCAGATGAAAGGCCCTATTACCAGTACAAAGTATCATTTAATTACACTGCTGCTCCAGCTCCAGTTATCTGCTTCCCAGCTCCTAACTCCCACTGGGCAGATTCTGAGACTGCATAGGAGATTAAGTCAAGAGAGGAGAACAGGAGAGACATTCTCTCCTTGAACTTTCTTAAATGGAAGAGAGGAGGGGAAAAATGAAAAGAAAGGCCTATTTTCCAAGGAGGAGGCTGGGGAAATGATCTTTCCATTAGGCAGACCTGCATAAGAATCTATAGATTATTTAATGCCGGGGGTGGCTGTGGAGTGAAATAAAGGAACCTTTGTGCAATGCCAGCCACAGCTCCCTCCCGCTTTCCCCACAGTCAGGCATTTCACCCAACCCTTTAAATCATCAAGCTCTAATGCACCCCATCTGTGGACCGGCCTGAGCCAATGAAACTGAAGCCTGTGCTGACTTTGGCCTGGACTTGTGAATGTGCCTTTCTGCCCCAAAAGGCAGAGGAAGGACGTGAGCCCAACAAAGTTATTTTTTTTTTTCCTCATTACTTGTCTTCTCCAAGGCTCAACCTCAATCTATTCGTTTATCATTTACCAAGCTCTGGCCATGGGTCAGGTTCTGACCCTGAGACACAAAGCTGATATAGGCCATGGCCCAAGGACATGTAAGAAAGAGCTCAGGAGAAAGAGGAGGAGGTGAAGGAGAAGGGACACTCTTGGCTAGAGCACAGAGCCCTGAAATACCCCTACCTGCATATTCAGGGAATGTGGCTTAGTGCTGAGTGGCTGAAACAAAGTAGAGAACTGGCTGGAGACCTAACAAGAAAAAGCTAGACTCTATCAAATTGTCAAAGGCCCTGTATACCAGGCCAAAGAGAAAAGACATACATTCTGAAGGCCGTTGCCATCTCCACATATTCAGCTTCTGCCCATCTTACAAGGGCCAGATGAAAGAACCACCTCCTCCAGCAATCCCTCCTGAACCTGACCACCCACTCCAAGTAATCAGTCTTCTCTGAACCTCTGATTTGACATCTTGGACAAGTTTTATGAGTTTCAGCTTCTTCATCCGCATAAAATATGACTCATGTCACCTACCTTACAGACTTCACATGAAGGTTGAGAGAACATTTATAAAGTGTCAAGTTGCAGTTTTTAGTACATAGATGGGGCTAAAATACCTTATTGTATTAAAAAAAATTATGCCTTGGCTTCCCTAGTAGATAATTTATATAGATATTTCCAAAAAAAAAAAAAAAAAAAAAGACAACTCACAATTCCCCTCCAACTTTGCAAACCCAGTTCAAATGCCCAGGAGACCAACTCCTCTCTTCTGTCACTGACACCTCCTCACATTCAAACTTCCAGGCTCAAGGGGTTCCCCAAAATTCAAAGGAAAGCTGAGAAGGAAGCTAAAGGCTGGCTGAAACATAGCAGCATAAAGGAGAGGAATTAGCAGAACCACAAAGAAAGGAAAGTGGGGCAGCGTGAGAGTCTGGCCAGAGGATACGACTCTAAGGGGCTGTACGTTTCAAGCTCTGTGGTCACCTTAGACCCTGGGGTGGGCCAGAACGAGGCGTTTGGTCCTCAGGCCCGATCTGAAAATCCTCATCACTACAGATGTGGTTGTTTGGGCAGCTTTCTTCAAAGGTCTTCTTCCTAGGTCAAATCAGCCAGCTGGAGAGGACTGTTCTACAAGCACTGACTAGATCCTTCGTTCCTTTCTGGCTAGGGCTAGCAAACCAGAGGCACAGAAAGCAACAGCCACCTTTTCCAGCAGCTTTTACAAACAGATGACAAACAGTGACTTCAAAACAAAACAAAACTTTGTCTGGGTCTGCATAAAGGTGGGTTGGCTTGTTTTTACTTTAATGGCACGAAGTGCAGGTTCTGGGTTAAGATGTTTTTTATTTTTTATTTTTTCCTTTTTTTTTCAAGATGCTTTTTTAAGGAAAAAGTCTCCCATGATCTCTTTCTCTTTGTCATGCAGCCTAGTAAAACCTGTTTCTCCTCCCCTGGGAATCCAGGGCCAGGAGGGAAGCAGTTCCCCTGAGAATGCTGCTTAAAGGATTCATTTCCTGAATCGCACAACTGGCCTGTTGGTTTATTTACTTATTAATAATCCCCCAGCCCCAACTTTAGAAAGCAGCTGCCTAAGCACCTCAGGAAAAACAGGGTTCCATTCTTCTGATCATGATCAAATGTCATGCCATATTATCACATGTATAAGCCACAAAGGGCTCCACAGGCCAGAGGGTCAGCTCTTCAACAAGCCACTTTTGGTCCCTGCCAAAGGCCACCCATTTTAGTAATTTCACAGTCTCATAACTTCCTAGGGGCTCTCTCATCTTGCTAAGGCACCCCTCTTACAAGACATCCCCTGCTTTCTTAGAATTCAGCTTCTGAGCAGACAGCACTCTTCGCTCTTCATCTGCCAACCTAAACCAAGCCAGCTGAGCACAAGGCTCCCGTCAATCCCTAGCCCTTCCCTTCTCTGGCCTGCAAGCTGCCAGCCCCCAAAGCCTCCAACAAGGATGACACTGACATTCCATTTCCAAAATAACAAATTAAACTACTACCCTGTCCCTCCAACTCAGAGTTATTTCTCGGTTGAGTGAGACAGTCATGTGGGTCACCCCTCCCTGTACAAAGGTGAAGTACAAGTATTCCGGTGTCTTGTGAGAGCTTGTAAACCTCAGTAACCTTAGGAGCACTAAGCACCCTCCCCAGGGTAGGCAAGGAAGGCCTGCTGGAAACATGTACCTTGGAAATCAGTTCATCATGATTGGCCAAATGAGCTCTGCAGTGAATGCAGCTGTAGGTCCGGTGGCAGGAGGGCAGATATGCCTGGAAAGTCTTCGATCTTGTCATCTTCACCATTGGTGCTGCTGAGGGGGGGGTGAACTCCGGGGCGGCCCACGAGGCACTCCCACAGGATGGGTCGCACGGGAAACAGCGGAAGACACAGGTAAAGGCCGTGGTTTGGCAGCGGGTGGGTGTGGGGCAGGCTCCACACACTGGTGATGTCTTCGGCAGAAGGACCCTCAGGCAGAGGTCTAGGGCTAGTTCTCAGCAGCCTGTAACATCAAGGGAAGAGGACTAACATTGGCTGATGGAGCAGGGCTCCCTACAAAGCAAGCAGAATCCACTGCCACCCATGAAGAGGGCAACACTTCTAGGATCAAATGACCCACTTCTTTGTTCCTTGAATCATGCCCAAGATATCCAATGAATGAGAAGGAAACCACTGGAGACTCCAGTCTTGCTGCTTTTCTGGAGTGGGAAGTTCAGTATCATCCCAGCAGTTTCATTAGACACCCAGCACACTGGCATTATCATCATTCCCAGGTAGCCCTAGATAATATCAGGCTTGAAGATGTGCTACCTACAGCCCCAGGGACAGGACTCCTAAGGGCCCCCCTCTCCTGAGCCAACCAAGGTAAGTGGTTAAAGGAGAAGGGAAAGGATAGCCTCTGGAGGTTCACCACATTCAACAGTCACACCTGGATTTCTCATCCATTTCCAGATGTCGGGAGTCCAAGGCTTGAAGCCATCACCTGCAGAGGCAGCAAACCCCATACCCCAGCCTTTGCTTTAGGGATTGAGCACAGGTTATAAAGGATCAAGTTCCCCATCACCAGGATCCCTAATGGCAAGCCAGCTCTTTGAGAAGAAGTGATTCTCTTTGCAATACACCTTACTCAGAAATAAATGCTCAGTACATTAAAAAAAAAATGAATTAAATCAATGGCATAATCAGAATCCCGCATCTAAAATTCACAGCAACAGTGAATTTTACCAGAATTTCTCCCCAGCCCTCAGACTTCCCTTTACTCATCCCATAGTGCCATACATCTGTTCTACAGCAGCCTCAGCTCTTTTGCTGGGAACCAAGGACACTGAGAAAGTGAGGTGGCTCCCAGGTAACCAAGTGAGCAGGAAGTCCAAGTAAAGGTCTGAGGGCAGCATCACAAGGTCTCAGACTCCCTCTGCTTCTCTGTGGCTCACCCGCCTGAGGCTTCGGCACCTGCTATCCCCTGGGCTTCACTAATAGGGGTGGTGTTTCCACTTGCCTACCTCCCAGGAGAGCTGGGAGTGTTAATTAACACCTGCGTCACGCTTTGAAGATAAAATTATTTAGAGAGATGGGGAAAGAAGACAAACAAAATCAGATCTTCCTGGCTGGACTACGTCTGGGATCCATCTGGATGTTTAGAGAAAGCCTGCAAATCATTGTCCTCTTTTTCCTCTAAACCTCCCTGGAACCAAATCTTTTAAAGTGAAGCTGCCGTCTTCCCCGGAATCCTTCCCACCACGGCAGTCACTGAGGCCACCATACTTGGGGGACACTTTGTATCTTCCTGAGTGGCCAACATCACTACCTAGCACTAGCCTGAAGGAAAATAGCAGTCACCACCCCTTATCACACAAGCGTGCTTCTCTTCTGCAGCCCTGAGCTGGAGAGGAGGCACCACATGCAAGGTGACCAATTACACTTGCGCTAAATGACCGTTGATGGGAATCAGACCTATGGGGGCCAAGGTATGATGTCTTCCCTGCTCAGCCTCCCACCTCTAGTTTTAAAGATGTAAAATCAGGTTATAGTATACATTATAGCAACACTTGAAGGAAACGGAAGTGTGAAATAATTCTCTCAGCTTTGCTTCAGAGTTAGGCCTGGCCATCATAGGAGACAGGACGAAAATATATAAACTTTTGGATCAAGAACCCCTTTATCACACCCTGGGCACACTCTGGGTAGCAGATAATGTGACAAAACAGCCCACAGAAGGCCAGTGCTGTTGGGTGCCAGAGTGTTACAGGTAGAAAGGTGGTGGTAAACAGAGCCAAGGACCCTGTTTGGAGTTTCCTGAAATACCCTCAATCTTTCTCTTTTTTTTTTTTTGAGACAGAGTCTCCCTCTGTCATCCAGGCTGGAGTGCAGTAGCGCGATCTTGGCTCACTGCAATCTTCACCTCTCAGGTTCGGGCAACCCTCCTGCCTTAGCCTCCCAAGTAGCTGAGATTACAAGTGCTCACCACCACACCCGGCTAACTTTTTTATTTTTAGTAGAGATGGGGTTTTTGCCATGTTGGCCAGACTGGTCTTGAGCTCCTGACGTCAGCTGATCAACCCATCTCAGCCTCCCAAAGTGCTGGGATTACAGGCATGAGCCACTGCGCCCGGCCTTTCGACCTTTCTTATATTCCCGTTCCATTCTCAGGAGAGACAGCACGTCCAGAAAAGGAAGGGGTGGTGAGTTAGAGTAAGGAAACAGGAAAGCCAGGCAGGGGAAAACAAGTGGTAGACTTCCCCCAGGCCAAATGCTGCTCGAGTCCACAGCCTCAGCTGCCTGCTGGGGAGCACACAGAGCGCCAGACCCATCCGTCTTACACAAACATGGAGGGGAGAAAAAGAAACAATCACCCTGGCTGCCAGTCTGAGTTTAGAGAGCAGATACAGAGTCTGTTTTCTTATACATGCAGACAGCTTCTAAATTATGCATTTCCCCAGAGTAGAATTATTTCTTCTCTCACTTCTCTTCTGAAGGAAACCCAAAAAAAAGTTCACAGGTAGAACTTTCTGGTTATGTTCAGCTTCAAATCTGAATCCTGAAACTTACTCAAAGCTACTTCTGTGGAATAAGCATTTCTTCTTTGTATTAAATATGAGTGGGCCAGGCGAGGTGGCTCATGTCTATAATCTCAGCACTTTGGAAGGCTGAGGCAGACAGATTACTTGAGGTCAGGAGTCCAAGACCAGCCTGACCAACATGGTGAAACCCCATCTCTACTAAGAATACAAAAATTAGCCAGGACTGGTGGCGCATGCCTGTAATCCCAGCTACTCGGGAGACTGAGGCAGGATAATCACTTGAGCCTGCGAGGCAGAGGTTGTAGTGAGCCGAGATGGCGCCACTGCACTCCAACCTGGGCGACAGAGTGAGACTCCGTCTCAAAAAAAAAAAAATTAAAAAAAGGAAAGGCCTGTGGGCTGAGAAAGGGGAGGGCAGGCTCCATGAGAGGAACAAGCTGAGAGGTAGGGACCAAAAAATCATCATCTGAGTACAGATGTCTTCTTCCCTTTTAAGCAAAAATTTACAAAGCTTCCTTGAGTCAATTATTAAGAAAATTGATTTTTTTTTAAAGGAAGAAATTAAGAATATGGAGCTGAACTCATCATTCTAATTTCTGGACTTCAGCCCCTGTTAACGGGCAACAGGGTCCATGGGGCTTCATGAGTCCAACTCATTGAACATACTACGGAGTCCAAATCGATTTCCAACAATCATCAAATGAGCTTGCTATTTAAAACCTTGGGGCACATGTGCAAATTAAATATCATTTTAAGTGAACTAATAATCCATCACAGAAGAAATTAAAGGAAGATTCGCTGCCACCCCCAGCTACCTCACGCTGATCAGCATGGAAAGAAAAAAATGTGAGATATTATGATTAAAAACAAAGATCTTCGATATACCACCTTGAGAGCCAAGAGCACAGGGAGCACACACCAACCTGGCCGGCCCACCCGACAGGCCTTTCCCACAAGGGAGTAATTGCCACTGGAACTCAAAACAGAACCTTCTGAGTGCCACCAGGATGGAGGGGTGGGAGGTGGGATCCTTTCATTAAGCCACAAAGGAACGTGAGGAACGATGTGGAAGCAAGGCTGGACCATCACATACCAAGCCACGGAAACTGACCTGTGAAGTGGGACTCTCTACAGGAAGGAATTCCTCCAGACACAGGACAAGGCGGTCCCCAAGGCATGCCTCTGTGTTGTTGTTTCCATGGAGTGTCTGAGAGGAGGCGAAGACTGGACAAGGAGTAGGCTTTGGACTCACAAAAACCAGTTCTACTCCTTTCTAGCTGCATGACGTCTGGCAAGTTGTGAAACCACTCTGACCCTCAGCTTCCCCATCTCTAATAAGACCAACCTCCACAGGGGTTCTAGGTGTGAAGTGAGATGATCTCACTGCTTACACAGAGCTGGCGCATGACACACACACCAGAATTTTATCTATTATTTTTAATGGCCAATGGGGGAAGAAAACAGGCGCTGCTGCTTTAAAAAAAAAAGAAAAAGAGAAAGGAGAAGATCTGAGAGTTCAGCAGACATGGAATCTGGGGTCCTTTGGGAACATTCTATTTTTTCTCTTTCCCATTTATGTTGAACTTGATGCCTGTGTGTAGTCAAATTCCAGCCTGCTCCTTCCATCACGATCCTTTAACTTGTCTTCAAACATCTCTATGAGATGGTACTACTGGGACATCTCCCCAAATCTAGAATTCTCTTTTCAAGATGAGACACGGTGACAATAATATCGGAGGAGCCACAGGCATGTGTTAGTATCGAGGTCCTTGTAAGAGATGCTTCCTCAGTGGCCATGCTCTCAACAGCGCTAAGGTAAGCATCTGACTGACTTACAGCCTGGCGGGCCTTTCGACCTCTTTCCCCCTCAAATCCACCCACTGCATGCCAGCCAGTGCTGTCTATTTAAAAAGCAGATTTGACCATGTCATCACTCTTACAGCCTTCAGAAAGGCAACACAGGGCAATGGTTAAAAAGACAGGACCGGCTGGACACAGTGGCTCATGCTGGCAATCCCAACACTTTGGGAGGCTGAGGCAGGAGGACTGCTTGAGGCCAAGAGCACGACACTAGCCTGGACAACACAGTGAGACCCTTTAAAATGAAAAAGGTATGACTGGCAACTAGTTTCAAATCCCAGCTCTGCCATTTACTAGCTGTGTGACCTTGGACAAATGACCTAACCTGTCTGGACCTCCCTTACCTCACAAAAAACAGAGACAATAATATCTACTTCATAGGGCTCACGTGAGGATGAACTAAGTTAATAGAAAAGCACTCACCATATGTGCCTGGCATGTAGTAACCAAATAATAAATTCCAGGTGTGTATTACCACCGACACCCGTGAATGGCTTCAGGCCCTTATCCTCTATACCTTATCGTCCATCTCCATTTATTGACCTGGCATTTAAGATTCTACCATGTGTCAGGAACTCTCTTAGGAGGCATTTGGCAACTTATGCCACTCCCTGTAGGTCTCCTCAATACACCACACGCGCACTTCACATTTCCACAGTTTTGCCGATGCCATTTCTTCTGGCTGGTACAACCTTTCCATCTCTCCTCACAAGCCCCTTACTTGTCCACTGACACTCAGCTCAAATGTCACCTCAACACTAGGCTTAGTGGCCTCTCCTGTGCTCACCTCCATCTTAACCCTAATGAAATGGAAATTACCCTTTTCTGCCTCTGTATCCTCCACTAGAGGTAGGCTCCAGGAGTCATCTTTGTACCCCATGAACTCAGCAGCACAGGACACGCAGTAGAGGCTAAACACCATCACCGAACTGGACTTCCTCTGCTTCCCACCAGACAGGTCCACGTACCTGCACAGGTAGCACATGTGACGAGGCCCCTCCCTCCCTCTCCAAGCAAGGAGGAAGGCGGTGAACTTACTCTGCATCCCCAGACCACATCTAACCCAGTTCTCTCCTCACAACCTCCACTCCCATCCTGTGCTGTGATCCCCAGGAAATCCACAATTCCTGGTGTCACTCAAAGGCCTGTCATTGACACCCTTGCCTATTCTTTACATTGCTGGGTCTAGGTTTAAAAGTAAACAAATAAAAAGCTCTTAGAAAGCCTGAGAGGGTCCCAGCTAGAGGTGATATAAAAAAATTTTTGAAAAAAAAAAAATGAAGCCTGAAAGGGACCTTGTGCTAACTTTAAGGACAGGAGGGTAGGAATGTGACTAAGTAGCCATAGCATGTTCCAACATCTGTGAAGAATGAAAGCAGCTCTGGCTGGAGGCACTAAACGGTGGTGGCAGCGGACAGGAGGCAAGCCACTTCTGGGAGTGGGAGACAGAAAAGAGAGGTAGAATCACAATGGAAGGCCTTTATACGAGGAGAGTTGTCCTACTTCCCTATCCTAATTTCTCCAGAATCCTGATCCCAGAGCAGAGTGACCTGTGCCCGCTCAGTGAGAAGTGGGCGGCAGTGTTGCCCAGTGGTTCAGCGTGCAGCACTTTAGGAGGCCAAGGTGGGCGGATCATGAGGTCAAGAGTTTGAGACCAGCCTGGCCAATATGGTGAAACCCCATCTCTACTAAAAATACCAAAACTAGCCAGGCATGGTGGCATGCACCTGCAGTCCCAGTTACTCGGGAGGCTGAGGCAGGAGAAATCACTTGCACCCGGGAGGCGGAGGTTGCATTGACCTGAGATCGTGCCACAGCACTCCAGCCTGGGCGACAGAGTGAGACTCTGACTCAAAAAAAAAAAAAAAAAAAGACTGCAGGATCTAGAGGTGGATGGACTTGGATTCAGTCTTGGTTCTTCTCACTAGCTACATTACCACTGGGCAAATTGCCTGAAAGGAGGTAACAATAGTGCCTACCTCCTGCAGGAGACAAAAGGATCAAATGAGATAATGCAATTGAAGCATTCAGCACAGCATTCAGCACATGGTTAATACTCAATAATCCTGATTAGCTACAATCACCCTTACCAGTGAGGGAGAAAAGGCACAGGAATTGTTCCTACTCACAAGACCAAAAAGAACAGCAGTCCCATCCCCCAGGTTGACTCACAGTGGTTAGGAGGTTAGGGCCTAAACGAATCCACTTAAAGGTACATTGTGGTTTAAGTAGCTTCTGTGGCTTAGCTGGGGACCTGATATTATTGCTGTCATTCCTAACAACAGACCACTCCATCACTTACTGCACTGAAAAAGTTATCTCTGTGGTCTACACTGACTCTACTAATCTCAGGACAGGGCCACTGCTAAAAAGGTCTCTGAAAATCCTCTATTAAAACTGCCAATGGAGCTGACATGCAAGACCCATAGGAAAATCATTATTTTCTAGACACTTCTTTTACAGCACTGGAACCAGGTGGGACTTCAAATCCATCCAGCTGGTAATAAAAACCAGCTTGAATATTCGAGAAACCATGCTCCTTCATAAAGAAAACCAACCATTCATCTCAACCCTGGATATAGGGCACAGTCTTGGTTTCGGGGGGGTTACACATCAGAAGATAATTCTACATGATCTCTAGAATTATTTCAGCTCTTACATGGTTCCGTGTAACACTGATGCTCTGCCTGCCAAATCCTGCCCCAGGGCAAAGTATCCCTCTGCCAACCTTCAAAACACCCCATCAGGTCAGCGGCGGCATTAGATTCTCACAGGATTCTATCGTGAACTGTGTATGCCAGGGATCTAGGTTGTATAGTCCTTATGAGAATCTAATGCCTGATGAGCTGAGGTGGAACAGTTTCATCCCAAAACCATCCCCCATATCTGTGGAAAAACTATCTGCCACGACACCAGCCCCTGGCGCCAAAAAGGTTGGGGACCGCTGCGTTAGAGGAATGGAAGAGCTACAAAGCCTTCTGACAATGCTTCAAGAATATCATTTATCACAACCAGGATTTTGAGTAACAAAAATACAGGCAGTCTCCAACACACCAAATCCAAACACTAATACTTTTTTGACGGAGTTTCTCTCTGTCACCCAAGCTGGAGGGCAATGGCGTTATCTTGGCTCACTGTAACCGCTGCCTCCCGGGTTCAAGCAATTCTCCTGCCTCAGCCTCTGAGTAGCTGGGATTACAGGTATGCACCACCACACCAGGCTAATTTTTCTATTTTTGGTAGAGACAGAGTTTCACTATGTTGGCCAGGCTGGTCTCAAAATTCACCTGCCTTGGCCTCTCAAAGTGCTGGGATTACAGGTGTGAGCCACAAACACTAATACTTTTGAATGCTAACACTATCTGGGCTGCCTCTGGCTGCTTTCATCTGAAACGCTCCTTAATGGGCTTCACTGTGTTTCTCTGGATTCTTCTCCTACCTCTCCGTTCGAGCCTCAATCTCCCTGGCTGTTCTCCTTCCATTGTTCTTGGAGGTGCTTCTGCCATATACATCTGACCGTTTGCTCCCCTGAGCCTTCTCACCCACACTCTCTCAAGCCTTCTAAACCTGTGCCTTCTGCTCCTGAACCCTTGACCCCTTTATAAAGGATGTCTCCACACTGGCCACAGTGGCTCATTCCTGTAACACCAGCACTCTGGGAGGCTGAGGTGGGAGGATCATTTGGGCCCAGGAGTTCGAGACCAGCCTGGGTAACATAGTGAGACTCCCATCACCTTCATTCCAATTCTGCTCCTTCTTCCAGTTGTCCAAGCAAGAAACACCCTTTACTCTCTCCCTTCTATGTCATACTTCATTTGTTCCCTAGACAGTTGGTTCTGCCTCTTAGATGCACCCTCCCATTGCCACCCTTAGTCACCAATGGCAGCATCGTGAAACCCATCCTTTCTCATCCTGGACTACTGCGACAGCTTCTCAACAGGTCTCCCTGACTCAGCTGTAACCTCTCCAGCCCATTCTAGAATTCTATTTATAAAACACAACCTGATCACACTCTCATGTTTCAAAACCTCCAGTGGTTTCCCAGCAGCCTACAGGACGTGGTCCAACCCTTCAGGTGGCACCAAGAGCCTGGGCCCAATTCTCCTTACATTGTCATCAGCTCCCTGCCCCACTCCAAACCTCTGTTTCCAACAGAGCAAGCTCAGTCATTACCCTGTGCTCCTTCTCACATTATTCCAGCTACTTGCAACGCCCTACCCTACCTTCTCTGCCTACCTTATTCATTAAGGCATGAGTACATGCCTGCTCATCCCTTAATACTCTCAGCTCCAGGAGGACCCTAGCAGAGCTGGTGGCCCCTTCTCCCAGCACACAAAAAACTTAATTTTTCCCTGGAATGGCATTTTATCACACTGTTCATAAGCCTGGGAACTTCTTGCAGTGAAAGGTCTGGTCTTCCAGATCCCCCAACCCCACCCGCAGTGGTCTCCCCAGGACTCACAGCCCCAGCATACTGGAGATTCCTGACAAATGTTGAGTAAAATGAATGGCCATGAGTGAAACCACACTGCCCTGTAAAGCTGGTATTTTTTAAATCTCCTTAGTTTGCCACTATCCAGTACATTTAAAATATCCAATCTGGGCATTACATGGGACTCACACACCATTAACGCTCCACAAAGTTAAGAAGACAGTAAACTCTTGTGACGCCAACTCATTTGGGCTGGCAGATGGAGTCTGAAACTCAGTGGGGTCACGAAATCATCACTCAAATGAGCCACACGACATGAGCCTCTGACGCTTTTATCTGATTGCTGTCTGACAGCAGAAACGTTTCCTGCTCTGCCCTTCACACAGTCTATGCATGCCCCCCCTTGGGTAGCTTCCCAAGTAACCTGCCCCAGGCAGGCAGGGACTTCTAGACCCCTAGAGAAACCATAACAGCTCCAACCTAGGAGTCTTCTTCTAAGGTGGTCTCCACAAAAGCCCCAGGACAGTCTGAGCTGCTACCCTAGGCAAGACTGAGTCACAGAAAAATGAAGTGTCAGACTTGCTTTCAGGCCAAGAAGGCAAGGGATCCCTCAACCCTGCCTTGACCACGCCAACGAGAGAGCCAAATGTGCCCTCTTCCTCCAGCCCCAAGAGACTGCCACCCTTCAACATCAGTCCTTCCTTTTGTGTTTGATCACGCTCAGAGATGATAATTCTGGCTAGAACAAAACAAATAGATTTTTCCCAGAATCTGTGACCCAGAGAGAAATCTCGTCCATCTCTCTGTCCCCAGACAGGGCTATACTTGAAGTATAATGAAAAACAGCTATTTACAAGATCTATCAAGAAAACAAGGTCTTAGATAACAGGGTAAGGGATACAGCCTATCTTCAGAAGTTACTGCACCAGGGAACCCTCCTTGGCATCCTCCAGCTTCCACTACTAGGTCGGGTCCTCTATGCCACACATCTGGCATTATCCACAGCTGTACTTTTACTGAGGTGATTATCTGATTGTCATCTGTGTTTCCCACACTCAAATATCTGAAGAACACATGAATGCGTTGTGGACTGTGAGCACTGGGTGACCTTGATTTCTCTTTAAACTGCTGGTCCCCCAGGGCACAGCTGGGGCCCCAATTAGCTACTAACCACCCATCCCAAATCTGCCAATACAATTCTGTTGTTCAGCTGTCAGCATGCTTTTGGCTTTCTGACTTTAATCTCCCAATTCAAATAAATCCAAAACTCTAGACTCTGACATCTGTGGCTGGGCTCCCCGCCTTTCCGCAACTGGAATTTGGAAATTGAACTTTTTAAAAACTCAAGAGCAAAAAAGAAAAGAGGCACTTTCAAAAGGTTGCTTGTATGTCTAAAGACCCAGCCATCACCAGCCTGAAGTTGGACCTTATTTTGTTCTAGGAATTATTTAAACTGTCAGCCAGTGGTGCCATTTATTGAGGACAGGAAAGGCGGTGGGGATGGGAAAGGGAGACTCACTCTACAGCACATTTCTGGGTTTCTTCTCCGTATGGGAATAGCAGATAGATTTTAATAAGAATCTAAGTCCCTGTTCTCCTTCCATCCTCCTTCTTGGAGGTGCTTCCACCACATACCTCTAATCCTTTGAGGCCTGGCAAATGCACGCAGCCTGTTTAGCTTTTTAATATAATTTTTTAAAGTTTCAAAAAGCAGCAGACATGATGGTTCATGCCTGTAATCCCAGGACTTTGAGAGGCCAAGGCAGATGGATCACCTGAGGTCAGGACTTCGAAACCAGCCTGGCCAACATGGCAAAACCCTGCCTCTACTAAAAATACAAAAATTAGCTGGGTGTAGTGGCAGGAGCCTGTAATCCCAGCTATTCAGGAAGCAGAGGCAGGAGAATCACTTGAACCTGGGAGGTGGAGGTTGCAGTGAGCCGAGATCACGCCATTGTACTCCAGCCTGGGCCACAGAGCAAGACTCCGTCTCAAAAAAAAAAAAAAGGTCTGCAAAGTTAGTTGTTTATGGGTCAGACTTCCCACTAGACTGCAAACCATTCCTGGCCATGGTTAATCAGATGTGAGACCATGTCTGGTTAATCATTCCTCCTACCCAGCCCAAAGCGAGCAAGAGAAGCTCAGAAAGCTCAGAAAGTGTTGGTTGGAGGAAGGTAGGAAGTGAGGGCAGGTTGGGAGGGAGGCCCTAGAGCAACTGCTAATAAACCTCCAGGATTCTACAACTCAGTAATTCTCTGTTACGGGTCTATGATATGAGGGGCCATATCTCAATTAATCCTGACAACAACCCAGGGAGACAGGCCTTATGATGATGACCCCTGCTTTTCAGATACAGAAAAAAGAACAATTTGCGCGAGGTCACACAATTAGAGAGGACCAAAACCAGGATTCCGATCTCCTTCCCACCTTGCAAGTAGATCCTTCCTACCAAGACCAGCCAGAGAAGAGTCTGAGGAGGCACATTCTCAGTCCCTGAACTCCTTCCAGAGCTCCCAGCAGAATGGGAGAGTCTAAGCCAACTCAACAAACGTAATGCAAAATGATGTCAAGTTCTCTCAAAACACCCTCAGACTCTCAGCTCAATGCTTCAACATTAAATTGTAGAAATGGGAGAAAACAAATCAGGGATGGGAATAACCTGAGCCAGAAGGTGGGGCAACAGATTAGGCACAAGAAAAAGGGAGTTATACTCCCTGCTAATGGGGTACTTAGCTTTAAGGCTGCAGTTAGGTGTGGGGATAACTTTTCCTCAAATCCTAACAGAAACAAACAGCTTTACGAGCAAAACAAACTACAAGCCCTATTTAATCTAGTTTTATGTAATGCACATGTTTATAGCATTAATGTAGCCAGTCCTGAAGGAGAATCCATTTCTCCCTTATGGTCCATTTGGCAATGGGTGAATTTAAGGAGAGACCTCCAACAGACAAAGAGCATAGTGGTAAAAGAAGAAACAAAGCTGGGGAGGAGAGGGGCAGAGATCCTGGATGACATATGTCGGAGCAACATAGAGGAAAAGGCAAAAACAGAAAGAGCAAGGGGGCCAAAAGCCAAGGCTGCTTGGTAGCGCCTGCCAGAGGAATAACCACGACCTCAGTGGTTTCCAGACCTCAGACGTGTGGGGTTGGCTGCTTTAGAAGAACCTGGGAAATAGTTTTTCAGGGGTTGTTACTATTTTCTTGTTTTTGTTACAAATTCCCCATCCTGCAAATTCTGATTTTGTAGGCCTTTAGTGGGGATGAGGAATTCTTAAGGCAGCCAGCTCTGAGAACCCCTGGAGCGAGCCTCCCTCCTCACTTAGCCATTGCGCAGTGCTCTTCACCCTTACGGTGAATGACGTCACAGTCCACTTCCAGAGTGCTCTAACCGCAGCCGCAGTCGCCAAGGACTGCATCCCAGTGCCCTCTTTCCCCTATCTCACGTGCTCACTGAATGTTCCCCATACAGTCCCTCTTCTGTTCACGCCTCGATGCCTTTGCACACAACCGTTCCCCATGGAATGTTTCTGCATGTGTAAATCCTCTTCATTCTTCACCAATCCATCTCAAAAATAGGGATCAAAATATTCCTGATTGGCAGGATCTGTTCCGTGCCTACACTTATTTGCCCCAGGTACTCCTAAACAGAATGCCTTGAAAAAAAACAAAAAACAAATCACTAGAAAGATCAGTATTTCCTAGAACTAAAAATTTCCTATCGGGTAAAACAAAATAAAGCCACTTTCTCTGGTACAACTAAATTTGGCCACCGTTCACACCCGGAAGATCCTGTTTGAGCCTCAGTGGCACCCATCTGCCAACTGGATGTTAAGCCTTTCCTTCCCAGTAAGAAACAGACAAGGGTACTCTACACACTGGAGGCTAACCTCATTTGGAGCCAGCAATCTAGTTTCAGATCAAAGCCACTCAGTCTAGACACACTCCTTTCAAGACCAAGGGGGAGGGCTGACTGCTCTGTAGCTCAGGAGACCCCACATGTTGCTGACCCACCCAGATAATAGAAATGCAGGTGGTAGTGCTGAACCTCACAAGCAGAATACTGCTCTGCCCATTACAGTGAGAAGGTAAACTCCACCTAGAATGGAGACATGGGCTATTTATGGTTTAGATGAAGAGTTGATATTGTTTCAGAATGTGCAGGAGTAGGAAGAGCCCTTCGTCTGAGAAACAGAAGGTATGGTTAATAGTTTCTGCTTTGCCCTAATTAGCACTGCGTCTTTTTTTTTTTTTTTCTTTTTTTTTTAAGATGGGGTTTCACCTTGATGGCCAGGCTGGTCTCGAACTCCTGACCTCAGGTGATCCACCCACCTCAGCCTCCCAAAGTGCTAGGATTACAGGCGTGAGCCACCGTGCCTGGCCTAGCACTGTGTCTTCAGTCCTTTTTGTCTGTTTGAGCCTCAAAATGTTTATATCTCTAAAATGTCAACACCTAAATAGATTTTAATGCCCAACCCAGTATATACCTAATAGAAAATAAAAATTATAAGATTAACACTGGGAAAAATTAGGATGCAGTCCCTATATAGTCACTAAAATCAAGCCTCAAATTTGGCTCTGTACTTCCTGATAGCCAAAGCAAAAAGAGAAATATGATGCTATAAATTTCCAACTTCCACAAAAGAAAAAGCATACCAGTTCTTCAGGAGAGCCAAAGCTTTTCAGAGACACTAGGTTCTAAAAGAATTTCTCCTATGAACTTCTTCAAGGAGGCACTGAGTCTGTAGCTAGTCTTCAACAATATAAACCCTTATAAGGATTATAGTAACAAGTTATATAAAGCTATTTCTGACAGTGTCCTTCCGTAAAGCAAAGGGCAGACACTGAAGCCCAATTCAGTAAAAGTAACAGTGGAGGGGCTGAGATAATGGCGCACGCAGATGGCCCAGCTTCATCAAGTCTAAAACCAAGAATGGCCACAGAAGCAGGTAGACAGCATGTCCTTCCAAAATCTACTGTAAATATCACTTCTTCCATGTGGGTGTTAGCAGTCAATTTGCAAATAGATGGTTTCTAAATTCCAACCCAGTTCAAATAGATATAAATGGCATTTTTAGTCTTCACTTACTTGCATTAAGACTTAGAAGTCCTTCTCTGCCCCCACCACACACTGTCCACTCCCAAATCAATGGATTGAGATCGGATTCCTCTGAGCCAGAGAGAGGGGAATGCACCTATTAATATTAGTGCTGTTATTAATAGCTAGCACTGAGTGCTTAGGTGCCAGGCTCTGTGCCTGGTTTCCTCTGCAGTCTCATTTAATCCTCCCATCAGTCCTGTGTGATGCAAACTATTATTAGCACCATTTTACAAACAAGGAACAAAGATTTAGAGAATCTTAGTAGATTGCCAAGGTCCCAGAGCATAACCAGGACTTTCTGATTCCAAAGTCCAGGCTCTGAGTCTCACATAGAGTGCCTCCTGGTATTCACACAATGTGATTACTGACAGAAATGCTATTTGTTAGAAGAAAACAGTGAGGCCTAGAGTAAGGTTACTGGGCTGGGGAAGAGTTGTTTATTATTAACAACAACAAAATAACAATGCAGCTTTTGGAGCCTCTGCCAACCTATAAACGGAATAAAGGAATGAAAACTATTGGGAAAAGCAGAAACAGTACAAGTGAAAGAAATTCTGAGAGAACACTAACTTATCCCAGAAAAAAGAGAATTCTCTTTTCTTTTTCTCTTAGTCTATTTCCCCCTGTAGAGACTCTACACTTTGGTTCTCTTGGTCATTCATGCATTCAACCAACAAATATTTATCCAGCATCTACTCCACACCAAGCGCGTTTGGCAGTAAGCAAGACAGAAAATCTCTCAAGCTTCCATGTCGGCAAACAAGTAGATAATATATTTCCAGATGGTATTAAAGTGCTTTGAAGAAAATAACGTTAAGGGGATTAAGAGAGGCTGAGGGGAAGAGAAGGGAGGAGCTGTTCTAGATAACTGGTCGGTCAGGAAGGAGCTCTGAGAACCAAGTGAGAGTCAGCCATGCAAAAATTTGGAGAAAGAGCCACGCACAGGGGCTCATGCCTGTAATCCCAACTCTTCAGAGGCCTGAGATGGGTGGATCACCTGAGGTCAGGAATTCAAGATCAGCCTGGACAACAGGGTAAAACCCCGCCCATCTTTACTAAAAATACAAAACTTAGCCGGGCATGGTGGTGTGTGCCTGTAATTCCAGCTACTCGGGAAGCTGAGTGAGGCAAGAGAATCGCTTGAACTGGGGAGACCGAGGTTGCAGTGAGCAGATCACACCACTGCATTCCAGCCTGGGTGACAGCGAGACCCTCTCTCAAAAAAAAAAAAAGAAAAGAAAAATTTGGAGAAAGAACATCTGGAAAGAGGTACTACCAGTAGAAAAGCCCTGTAACAAAAATAAGCATGGCATGTTTCAGAAACCTCAGAAAGGTGAGTGCTTCTCAAGCAGGAAGAAGCAGAGTGGACAGGGTGGGGACTGGTAAGAGATGAGGCAGAAAAAATGGGGGAGGACAAGCCTACCGGTGCCTACAGGGAAAGGAATTAGATTACATCTAAAGGACAACGGGAAGCCATTGACAAATTGGCAAATTGTAGACAGGGGAATAGCACATTCTGATTTACTTTTAAGCTCTCCAGTGCTATATCCACAGCTCCCAGGTAAACAAACTCAGGCAGTACAATACTTCACAGACTCCAGCGTATCACCCTTCGTTAAGGACAATGTCACTGAAAACTAACAGCTCTAAAAAACATCTTCAGCCTATAGGCCCTGGCTGGCTTTCCATCACTGCAGGCTAAAGTTGAAAATGATGCTTCTTCCTTTTCCAAAACTTTATACCCTTTTATGCTCAGGGGAATGCAGTTGTCAGAGCACCTAGTGGTTTGCTTGACAAACCCTAAGGAAATGCCAAGATCATTTACAATGGGAATTGATCCTATCCTCCATCTGAATCTCACCTCAACATCTCTTCCTTCTGGCTTTTCTGATCCTGGGACATCTTATCACTTGTCATCCTTTTGTTGCCTTCTTTTCTCCATATGCTCGAAACTAAACATTCTGAATGTGAGCTGCTTGGCCAAACTGAACATTATTAAAGTTAATTTTTAAAATTCCACACACTTAATACTCCCATTAGGCACACCTTTAGCAAAAGAGCTACAGTGGAAGTTAAATTTGGATAAGTTAGAGTCCTTTTTGAAGCTAAATTGTGGTTTTCATTAATTCAAATACATGTATTCTACCAACATGGACACAATAAGAGGGGAAAGTCTAAACTGCAGCTGCACTGGCTGTGTGTATCTCTGTGCCTGAAGGCAGAGATAACAGCATCAGAAACGATGCCTAATAAGATTCACCTGCACGCCAGGACTGGGCCATCACAATGGGAAACAACCAGGACTGGGGTAGCCCAGGAGGTTATGTGAACTTGTGCCTCTTATTAAGACCTGATGGTAGACAAACCCCCGACTCAGCACCCCACCAAATAAAAAGAGTCACTAGCCTGCCTTTCCCCCAGGCTACACAGTCTGGAATACCCAGATACTAAACAAAACCAACCTTTTCTTCAGCGGGCCAATTGTTAGTCCCCCAGGCACAATGACTGTGTGGCTGCCTCAAAACCCTTAAAATCATGAAGACAATGAAAAATTCACATAATCTGCAAACAGCACAGCAACTAATCCGCACTCGGCACCCCACACACCTAGAAACATCTCCTGGCACGCAATACTGTTCAGCAGCCCTCAAACAGGCTGGAGTGGGGAGGGAGGGACACCAGTCTCTCAAAGCCAACTGCTTCATGGCAGCTGAGAACAAATAATACTGTGCCCTTAGACTTTTCAAAGCCTAAGCTAGTGTGATTGGCAGCTGAGTGATTTTGGGATTGCAGAGCATGGGGTCACATACCTGACTGCACTTCATAGCCAAGTTAATACCTTTCATTGTTCACTGCCTCCAGTTCCCACTAGATCAGGGACTCTTATCAAGCATCTACATCACAATCTCATGGCTCCCTTATTAAAAATGCAGATTCCCATGGCCTACTGAAAATAAGCATCTGCGGAGTAGCCTGACTGTATTTTTTTAAATTGTACTTTAAGTTCTGGGGTACGACAAACTGTATTTTTAAACACTACTGGTACACAGCACTGTGCAGCAGTGTTGTGTCATCTTTATACACATTTTAAGTTTGAGGACCTCTGCCCTAAAGCAATGCTTCTCAAACTGTGGGTCAGGACCTGCTTGGTCAGGAGATCAAATTAATGGGTCATGACCAGCAGTTGTTGTTTTTTTTTTTAATGAAGTAGGAAAAAAAAAACTTTAAAATACAGCACACTGCAGGTAGGAAGGGTAATAATTGTTCTCTGAAACTTAATTCCGTTACGAACATGTATGCAGTGCGGGTCCCACTCAAAGCCTGAAAACGATGCTACTAGAGAGAAGAAGGAAAACCGTTTTCTTGGGCGTGGTGTTTATTTTCCATTTTCCCCACCCCTAACTCCAAGCTTCTTGACTATGGTTCAAGCACAGAAATATCAAGACAGATCCAAGAAACGCTGTCATTGAATGCTGAACTGCCGCTGCAAAGCCCAGCTGAGGAAGGGGATGTGGCTCCCGCTGCACTCCTGCCTGAGATCCGATCATGGAGCTGGGGACAAGGGATGGTGCCAAGGAGGAAGTCTGCACAGCTCTCCCCAGGCTGGGCCCGTTCCTGGGGAGAACTTGTAGCCACTGAAAACTCAGTTCAGAAGAATGAAAATGATCCCCACCGGAGGGGAAGACTCAGCCACGCACGCTAAGGGTTAGGGAAGTGAGGGGTGAATAGACAGAATTCAAGTTAGGCCCACCTCGGGTCTTGCAGCGGTGACTAGGAAAAAGGAAAAGCCAGGGAAGGGTGACTCCAATCTCACTGATCACATGGCCTGTAGCCCCAGAACTATGAGAGCACGGGGTAGCAATAAGCACGTGAAATCAAGTCCCACCCCAGAGCAAGCGATGGGATTTACGGAACTTCTTGCACCTCTAACGCTCTGAAGATGACCGCTACCCTTCTTGCCCAATGCTCTGGGACAGGGAACCCCATCGTGCCAGACTAGAAACAAGCACGGAAGAGCAGGGAAGAGAACAGCTGTCTCGTCAGCCTTTAGATTCACCAAAGGCAAGGACTCACTCAAGAGCCTCCCAACTTGCAAGGACAGCAAATCAGCAAGGAAGCCAGAAAGCAGAAACCCCAGCAAGGCTTGGGAGCAGTTCCCTGGGGCCATTCCCAGCGGCGGGACTAGGGGGCTGACGGGGTGCAGCTCCGCGCCGAGCGGAGGAAAAGAGGACACTGGCTCACCTGGTTTTTTAAACTCTCGCAGCTAAGACGGAAGGCAGAGGTGGCAATTTTCCGGACAAGAAGTCCGAAAGAACAGGTGTCTCCCACCCCCGCCGCCCCCACGACCAGAGAAAAGCCCCCAACTCTGGGAAAGACACCAGAGGAGGTCGGCGGCCAGCAGGGTGAACTTGAAGCGGCGGGAGGCCGGGGCCGCCACCAAGCGCCAGCTCCGGGGAGGCGCCCGCGGCAAAGGCCCCCGCGTCCCGTCCGGCAATAGAGACCTCGCGCCCACCCCCTTGGCAAGAGCACTGGGGAGGCGCCGGGACGGAACTCGGCTGCGGTTACCTCGGCCTGGGCTGGGGCCGGCGACGCGGTCCGAGCAGTTTCGAGGGCGCCCAGTCCCGGGGGGGTAGGGGGGAGGGAGCCAGGGCGGCGACCCCGGACCCAAGTGTCCCCAGGAGGAGGACCCAGCGTCACGCAGGGACGGAGGGCGTCCCCAGCCCCGCCCGCACCCCACGATGTCCGCACCCGCGGGGACGACGCGAAGGAGGAAGCGGCGATCCCAGCTCCGCGCCCCCTCCGCAAACCTGGCCCCGCAGACTCGCCCGGCCCCTGGCGTGTGTCTCCGGCCCCAGCCGGGGGTCCCGCGCCCCTGGGCTCCCTCCGCGGGCCGCCGCGGGCACCGCAGTGTTTGTAAACAAACCAGTCACGTGGCCCGGCGGCCGCTCCCCGCCCCCGGCGCCCGCGGCCCCCACGGGGACCCCACGCGAACCGAGGGTGCCGCACCCCCAACCCTGCGCAGGCCCGGCCGCAGTAGCCCCAGGGGCCGGGGACCCAGAGCCCGCGCTGACAGCGCGCCCCACGCCCACGCGCGCCCGGCCCACGCCGCGCTCCTGCGCACTCACCAGGCGGCAGGCGGCCCCGTCCGGCCAGCACTGGGCTCGGCTCCGCGGGGGTGTGCAGCGGCGAAGGGCGGCCCGGCTGGGGCTTGGGCTCCCGGTGCGCTCTTAAAGCCACAGTCTCCGCCACCGCCGCGGCCGCCACTCCGCATCCCTCCGGGTCCGGGCCGGGGGCTGCCCCGTGACGGACGCGCCCCCGCGCCTATCCCCTCGGCTCAGCACATAGCAACACGCCGCGGGTTGGCCGGGCGCAGCCGCAGCCCATCCGCGCGGAGCCAATCATCAGAGGACGGAACTCCGCCCCCCGCTTCCCCGACCGCCCACTCCCCCACCCCTCGGCCCGGCCTGGGCGAGGGGAGTGAGGTTGGTCCCGGTCCCGCCCGTCCGGGCAACTTGCGGGAGGGGCAGGGACCAAGAATGACAAAGCTGGGTGGGCTCTCAGCGCCCAGGAGGAGGCTGTTTATTTGGATTCGAGGTTTGTCCCCAGGGCAGGGCTGGGATTCTCAGAACCTGGGTTGTATTTTGGGGCGGGGGATTTGCAGTGCTTCTCCTTGGAGGCTCAAGATAGTCATTCCCTCCTTACGTTTTTAAACCTCGCCCTGAGCCAGAGCCTAAGTTACCAGAAGTGGCCCTGAGGACCCGGGGCACTTTAATTTAAAACGACAGTGCCACTTCCACCCAGCCCACCCATGCCCTGCTCAGTAGCCGGGCATTTCCCGTCTTCTCTCTGCCCTGCTAGTAATTTCGGCGAATTAAAAGTACGAAACGGGCTTAGCGGAATTGAAGACCCCACTGTTGCTGCTAATTTTCCATTACTTTTAGAGGCAGATGACGGTGGTTAGAGTGGGATGGTCACAGTGACCAGAAGGGAGGAGTCCACGTTCTGGGTCACTGGGGTGGTGCTTTTCAAGGAAGAGCAGGTTAAAAAATAAGCTCGTAGCAGTCAGGAAACCAGGGAGGCACCAGGTGGGTGGAGTGGGGCAGTCTCCCAGCAGGAAAACAGGTCAGTTTGATAAAGAATGTTGGCACGAACAAGGTGAACAGAGCAGGTCCTGCCTTTCACTCAAGACACTGGAGTTCTGCAGTTCCTCCGGGAACTCTGAGGAAACTAGTGTTTCACTGTGCAGCCATCAGGATGTGGGGTGCTGCAGGAGGTGCAGCTGACTACCTGCCTTCCACACACTGGTTTGCACGTACACCCAGAATGCTGGCTCACCTGCATCTCCACCCAGCTGTCTTTAAAATATGCTTGGTCAACCAAATTGTATTCAGTTAATAACTATGGCATGTGAATCCAATCCCCAAAGTTAGTAAAAACAACAAAACACCCCAAATCCATCAGTATTGTGGTGCCGACATAGCCTCTGATTTGCAGTTTCAGTATAAGCAGAGGCGCTATGTCATGGTTCACAGCTGACTAGTTCGGAGAGCCTAAAATCGGGGGTAAAATGCTTTCAGATGAGAAGGAATCACAAACAAGAACTGTTTAACATTTAATCCTTAATCTAAGATGTGATGGATTCTTTAGATTAGCAAGAGCTTGCTGTCTCGCCCTGATCTGCTTCTTGAGCAAGTTTCTTTGTCTCTCCAGGCCTAGGTTTTCACAGTTTAAAACAAGGAGGGTTGAAATCGGATGATCTCAAGTCCCTTCCAGCTCTGAAATTCTAAGTAGGGCCAGAAAGTCATATTTGTTCAACGTTTCCGCAATATTGTGCGAGCAAGCGAATATTTGTGTTGCCACATCACCACTTCCTAACAGTAGATGCTGAATTAGTTTAACACCCTAGGATATTGGTATGTTATGTAACAAGACTGGTGGCTACTGTTTCTGTTTAAATAAAAGATAATGTTAGCTAAAGAAGACCAGCCTGGTACAGTGGTTTCAGAGGGAGCTCTGAGGACCCCTGCAGGCCTGCTGTGTGTATGCAGGGGACTGGAAAAGGCCCCAGACCTTAGGGCCAGGAGACAATAGAACCAGCCAGCGGGCCAACAACAGAAAAAGTATTAAGCCTGATCATGCCTCCTCCCAGTCAAAAAGAGCCAAGCATTTTGAGCTGGTAAAGGAGAAGGGAGAAGTGAAACAAAGAAGTAAGTGAAACAAAGTAATAGATGCAACTTCTCTTCTCTGAACTCAAAGAGGGGCACTTGAATTGTCCCTCAAAACACTTTCTCAGTGCCTCTTACGGGCAGAATTTCCTGCTTGACTTGGATAATAGTATTCTGAAGAATCTACTGAGGAGAGACACTGAGGCCAATGGAGAGTTGGTGAAATGAGACAGATGTTTATCCTGGAAAGCAAAAAGAGATGGAGAGATGAAGAGAGAGAGAGACACAAATTTGTTTAGAGTCAGCCAAGTCTTAATGAAACAAACAAACAAAAACCCTTGCTGGTAAAAGTTTGAAAGATTGTTGGCCTCATAGACAGATTATCAGGCTGGCTTTGTCAATGGAACAGTACCTCTCTCTCCTCTGTGTGAAGCCAAATTCATTCATTTTCAGAGCCTTCACAGGCATTCTTTTCCAGCAACCTCTCTCACTAATCCTATCTTCCCACTGTTGCCATATTGGTGCTATTGCTTCTGTGAACAGAGTCGCTTTTATGTGTTCACCTTACTCAACCTTTCAACCTTCACATTATGAATTTGAAATAATTAATCACATCTTCCTTCCCCTCACTACCTCATCCCCTAGTTCATCAGCAGGTCCTGTCCATTTCACTTCACAAATACGTATTTGCTCTGAACACATCTGTCTCTGCTGCTGTACCCTGATCGGAGCCACCAACATCTCTTGCTTAGAATAAGCAACAGCCTCCTTCTTCATCTCCCTGCTTCCAGCCCATTCTCTGCAGCAGCCAGATGGTACTTCTAAACAAACTCCTTCTGGTGGCCCACAGGCCCTACTAACCAGGCCTGCCAACCTCTCTGATCTTCCACCATCTGTCCTTTGCTCAAACTGCTGCAGTCAAGCTGGCCTTCTTTTCTGTTCCTCGTCCTGTTGTAAGGTGTTTGTATTTGCCATTCCCTCCACCTGGAACACCTTGCCCTCAGAAGGCTGCCTCTTCACCATTTGGGTCTGAGGTCAAATGCCTCCTCCAGGCCGGGTGCCTGTAATCCCAGCACTTTGGAAGGCCAGAGCGGGTAGATCACCTGAGGTCCGGAGTTCGAGACCAGCCTGGCCAACATGGTGAAACCCCATCTCTAATAAAAATACAAAAATTAGCTGGCTGTGATGTTGGCCACCTGTAATCCCAGCTTCTCAGGAGGCTGAGGCAGGAAATTCACTTGAACCCAGGAGGGAGAGGTTGCAGTGAGCCAAGATCACGCCACTGCACTCCAGCGGCAAAAAAAAAAAAAAAAAAAAAAAAAATGCCTCCTTCAGAGAGGCCTCCCTGACTACCTATTCATACATGCCATGCCCCCTTTAGTCTATTGTAACCCCAATTTATTTTCTTCATAATACATACCACTTTCTGAAATCATCTTGTTCATTGCTTTGTGCTTTTTTTTTTTGTCCCATCCAGCTCTGAAGAGTAAACTGTGAAAACGTCAGGGACCTGTCTGTCTTGCTTCCTGTTGTGTCCCAGTGCCAAGAACTGTGACTAGCACTCAACAGATTTTTGAAAGACTATCCGAACAAATGCATGAATGTGCCTACTGCTTCATCTCATGTGTTTGTCCCTGAGGTTTCTTTCACTTGGAATAGTGTTCTCTCCTTTATCCCCCTTCCCCACCCCTCAGCCCTTTGCTCTCATCCCATCTCAAATCCATTTGCCTGACGATTCAGTCCAAAGATTGGATCAAGTATCACTTCTGTGGAAGAATTTCCCATAGCCTCCCCAGAAAAATTAATTTTCCTATTCTTAGTACCCTACATAGCACTTTACTCAGCGCTCCATTATGTCACCCCACACTCCACACTCCCAATTAAGAGTTATCAGTTATCCGTCCTCTCTGCCAGTCCCTTTTGGGCTGGAACCTTATCAGATCATCCCTGTGTTTTCAGCACCAGGTACACGGTAGGCCTTCCCTAAAGCTTTATGTCTGAGTTGAATCCAGTGGGAATCCAAGCAGAAATTGAGAGGGTCTGTTCTCAGAGTATACTGATCAACAGATAACAGTCTTACTTTGTAGTATGATAACGTTAAACTTGAAACTTTAGGATATTCTATAATAAAAGAGACAACCTACATTTTAAAAATCACAGTGCAATGGAAACTTCCTGAAGGCTGGAGGCCACAGGCTGTCACACTACCATACCACCTGGGAAAACGGCCAGCTCTGCCTGTATAGGAGGGAGGGCTGCCCCTCACAGGTCTCACCATACTCCCTCCAACCCCTCTCCAGTAAAGTCCCATGACATTACATCACGGAGAGGGCCTGGTGCCATCTTCCCGCAGACAGATTATGGTAACAGTGCTTTGTTTCTTTATGTACAATAAATGCTTTCTCTGATCCCTGTCCAAGTCTCTCATTTTTCAGTCATGAAAGTGGCTGATTCTGTGCCTTTCAGACTGTTAACAAGGAAGGGTTGTACCTCGGGCTTCCCGAATGCTCCTTAACAAAACATTTGCTACCATTTAGTGAGCACATATTGTGTGCAGAGCAGTTTCTCTTCTAGCTAGTTATATTTAATCCTCAAAGCAACCAGCAAGATAGATAGTTCCCTCATTTTAAAAAGGGGCTGATGCTATGAAATTTGAACCCTGATCCAACTGGCTTCAAAATCTAATCATTCTTTTTCTTTTACACCATCAAAGAAAGACTAAAACTGCTTACCTTCTGTTATCCTGAAATATCCCAATCACCTTTTCAAGAAAACTCACCCAAAGATCAAACTATTCCACGAAGCAAAGCCCTATGCCAATCTGTAAGATCTGGAAGCCAGAGTGGTGAGGGCTTAGCACCTCCTCTTAACTACAGTAAAAATCATTTATTGGTGCTTCCTATGTTTTTGAAACTGGTATAGACATGTTACATGCATTGTTTAATTTAATCTAATATTCACAACAACCACAGGTCTACATTTTTTAAGCATAATTCCAAAGTCCGAAAAGCTCTGAAAATCCAAAGTTGGTTTGATGCAGCTCACTCGACGGCAAACCTTATCTGACGTGAGGTCATTTCTTGTCTTTATTAATCCCACCTAGAATAGCCATATGTTTCTTGTAGAAATATTAATGTTTAAAAGAGTACAAACTCAGCTGGGCAAGGTTGCTCATGCCTCTAATCCCAGCTCTTAGGAAGGCCAAGGCGGGCCCATCACTTGAGGCCAGCAGTTTGAGACCAGCCTGGCTAACATGGTGAAACCCTGTCTCTACTATAGAAAAGATTAGCCGGGCATGGCGGCACGTGCCTGTCGTCCCAGCTACTTGAGAGGCTGAGGCAGGAGAATCACTTGAACCCAGGAGGCAGAGGCTACAGTGAGCCAAGATGGCACCCCTGCACTCCAGCCTGGGCAACAGAGCTAGACTCTGTCTATAAATAAATAAATAAATAAAAACTCCCAGGGGTTCTCTGTAATATGCAGTATATGAGCTGAATGATTCCGGAATCTAAAACACATCTATCTCAGGGTTTCACATAAGAGACGGAGTAAATGGTGAAACCTGGTCTCTACTAAAAATACAAAAAAAAAAAAAAAAAATTAGCCAGGTGTGATGGTGCACACCTGTAATCCCAGCTACTCAGAGGCTGAGTCAGGAAAATCGCTTGAACCTGGGAGGCAGAGGTTGCAGTAAGATGGTGCCATTGCACTCCAGCCTGGGTGACAAGAGCAAAAAGTGTTGTCTCAAAAAAAAAAGAAAGAAATATATTTGAAACTGAAAAAAAATACTTGGAACGTATATTACAGACTAAGGGTTAATTTTTCCAAAGGCAAAGGATATGAAGGTCCTTTGTAGAAGAAGGTCCATGGTGGAAGAAAAAGAAATGACTTGTAAAGACATGGGGGGAAAAAGCGATACATCTTTTTTTTTTTTTTTGAGACAGAGTTTTGCTCTTGTTGCCCAGGCTGGAGTGCAGTGGTGTGATCTTGGCTCACCACAACCTCCACCTTCTGGGTTCAAGGGATTCTCCTGCCTCAGCCTCCTGAGTAGCTGGGATTACAGGCATGTGCCACCACGCCCAGGTAATTTTGTATTTTTAGTAGAGATGGGGTTTCTCCATGTTGGTCAGGCTGGTCTCGCGCTCCCAACCTCAGGTGATCCACCTGCCTCAGACTCCCAAAGTGCTGGGATTACAGGTGTGAGCCATGGCGCCTGGCCGTGTTAAATCTTATAACAAGAAAAAATAAAATTACAGTGAGGTGCTATTTTAATCAATCAAAATTGACAAGTAATGGCCGGGCGTGGTGGCGGGCGCCTGTAGGCCAAGCTACTCGGGTGGCTGAGGCAGGAGAATGGCTTAAACTCAGGAGGCAGAGGTTGTGGTGAGATGAGATCATGCCACTGTACTCCAGCCTGGGCTACAAAGCAAGACTCTGTCTCAAAATAAAAAAATAAAAATAAATTTTAAAAAAATTGGCAAGTAGTAAACAGTTCAATAACACTGGGGGATGATGTGAAAAAAACAGCCACTCACATGTTGTTAGCAGTAGGTAAATTGGCATAATTTATTTCTATAAAGGGCAGTTTGGTAATCTCTCTCAAAATTAGAGATTAAAATCTCTCAAAATCTCAAGATTAATATACTCAGAAATGTCACTTCTAGGAATTTATTTTAATTTATTTTTATTTTATATCTATTTTGAGAGACAGGGGGCTTCCTGTGTTGCCCAGACTGGTCTCGAACTCTTGGCTCAAGGAATCCTCCCATCTCAGCCTCCCAAAGTGCTGGGAATACAGGCATGAGCCACCGCACTTGCTAGGAATTTTTTTGGAAACAAGCTCTTGCTATGTTTCCCAGACTGGCCTCCCACTCTTGGACTCACGCAGGCCTTCCTCCTGCCTTTCCAGTCACTGGAATTATAGGCAGGCACCACCATGCCTGGCTAGGAATTTATTTATTTCTTTATTTATTTAGACGGAGCTTCGCTCTTGTCACCTGGGCTGGAGTGCAATGGCGTGATCTTGGCTCACTGCAATCTCCACCCCTCTCTGCCTCCCAAAGTGCTGGGATTACAGGCAAGAGCCACCACTCCTGGCCGGAATTTATTATTATTATTATTTTTTAAAGATGGGGTTTCACCACGTTGGCCAGGCTGGTCTTGAACTCCTGACCTCGGGTGATCCGCCTGCCTCGTCCTCCCAAAGTGCTGAGATTACAGGCGTGAGCCACTGCGCCCAGCCCCAGAATTTATTTTTAAGATAACTCACACAGAGGGCCAGGCACGGTGACTCACACCTGTATTCCCAGCACTTTGGGAGGCCGAGGTGGGTGTGTCCCATGAGACCAGGAGTTTGAGACCAGCCTGGCCAACATAGCAAAACCCCATCTCTACTAAAATACAAAAATTTGCCAGGCGTGGTAGTGTGGGCCTGCAATCCCAGCTACTCGGGAGTCTGAGGCACTAGAATGGCTTGAACTGCAGAGGGTTGCAGTGAGCCAAGATTGTGCCACTGCATTCCAGCCTGGATGACAGAAGGAGACTCTATCTTAAAAAAAAAAAAAGATAACACAAGTGTGCATGAAGATGTATGTAAATGGATATTGTAAAATTGTTAGCATTATTAAATGACTGACTCTCTAGGGATGTAACTGCAATTGGTTAAAGCCCATTTTGCAACTCTCTAACATTGATATGGTGGATGATTATTTTTCTGTCCAGCAGAAGAGAACCTAAAAGGTTATTATTTTTGCTCTGTAGAGCATTAACTAGTTTTGTTTCAAGCTTAGCAATTTAGAATTTTTTAAAAATCAGATACCAGATTACAAGCCTCAACAAAATTTCTTTTTATCCATTGACTTTACTTATCTCAATTTTTTTTTTTTTTTAGACAGAGTCTTGCTCTGTCTCCAGGCTGGAGTGCAGTGGCACAGTCTTGGCTCACTGCATCCTCCATCTCCTGGGTTCAAGCAATTCTCCTGCCTCAGCCTCCCAGGTAGCTGGGACTACAGGCGGGCGCCACCACGCCCAGCTAATTTTTTGTATTTTTAGTAGAGACGGGTTTTCACCATGTTGGCCAGGATGGTCTCTATCTGTTGACCTCGTGATCTGCCCAATCAGCCTCCCAAAATGCTGGGATTACAGGTGTCAGCCACCAGGCCCGGCCTTTTTTTTTTTTTTTTTTTGAGATGGATTTTTGCTCTGTTACCCAGGCTGGAGTGCAGTGATGTGATCTCAGCTCACTGCAGTCTCTAAGTGCCAGGCTTAAGCAATTCTCCTGCCTCAGCCTCTCAAGTAGCCGGGACTACGGACACGCACCACCATGCCCGGCTAAATTTTTTTTGTATTTTTAGTGGAGACAGGGTTTCACCATGCTGGCCAGGCTGGTCTCGAACTCCTGACATCCACACAAAGACTCTCATTGTCAGCAAGTAGGTGGCTAGAGATTTGGGGCCACCCATATCCAATCACAGGGATTGGGGCATAATTCTTAGGCTCTAATTTAAGAACAATTGTATATTGCTATTGTATCCAAAGCTGTAAAATATTCTAGCCCCTGAGTGAATCCATTGTATTGTATGTTGTCTGAAGAATTGCCTCATGAGCCGGGGGCGGTGGCTCACACCTGTAATTCCAGCACTTTGGGAGTCTGAGGCAGGTGGATCACCTGAGGTCGAGAGTTGGAGACCAGCCTGACCAACATGGAGAAACCCCATCTCTACTAAAAATAAAAAAAAATAGCTGGGCCTGATGGCACATGCCTGTAATCCCTTGGGAGGCTGAGGCAGGAGAATCGCTTGAACCCAGGAGGCAGAGGTTGCGGTGAGACAAGATCCTGCCATTGCACTCCAGCCTGGGCAACAACAGTGAAACTCTGTCTCAAAAAAAAAAAAAAAAAAAAAAAGAATAGCCTCATAAATTACTGAGGAACCTCAGGGAAGAATAAAAACATCACAGCTGAAGGGGTTAACAGTGACACCTCAGTCACTAGCTTCATCTCAGCGTATTCTGTGGGACCTTGCGGTTACCGCGTCCTGTTTAATGGATTTTCAGATTGAATTACATTATTCCTTTTCAACTAAGTTAATCCTCACAAAATAGATAAGGGTTTAACAAGATTCTTGCAAAGAAACCACACACTGAAGATGATAATAATTAAAGCATAAGCAGGCCAGGCGTGGGGCTTACGCCTGTAATCCCAGCACTTTAGGAGGCCAAGGAGGGTGGATCTCCTGAGGTCAGGAGTTGGAGACCAGCTTGGCCAACATGGTGAAACCCCATCTCTACTAAAAATACAAAAATTAGCCAGGGATGGTGATGGAGTTCTGTAATTCCAGCTACTCAGGAGGCTGAGGCAGGAGAATTGCTTAAACCTGGAAGGCGGGGTTTTTAGTGAGCTGATATTGTGCCACTGCACTCCAGCCTGGGGAACAGGGCCATACTCTGTCTCAAAAAACAAAAACAAGGCCGGGCACAGTGGCTCACACCTGTAATCCCAGCACTTTGGGAGGCCGAGACAGGTGAATCACCTGAGGTCAGGAGTTCAAGACCAGCCTGCCAGCATGGTGAAACCCCATCTCTACTAAAAATAGAAAAATTAGCCAGTGTGGTGGCAGGCACCTGTAATCCCAGCTACTTGGGAGGCTGAGATGGGAGAATTGCTTGAACTCGGGAGGCGGGGTTTGCAGTGAACCAGGATCGTGCCATTGTACTCCAGCCTGGGCTATAAAAGCAAAACTCTGTCTCAAACAAAAAACAAAAATAATAAAGCATAAGCAAACAAGAAAATGGTATGACTGACCCTCTCCTCTCCTCTTCTTCTTTTCTTTCCAAAAATGGGGTCTTGCTCTGTCACCTGGGCTGGAATGCAAGGGTACAGCCTTGAACTCCTGGCCTCCAGCAATCTTCCCACTTCAGCCTCCAAAGTAGCTGGGATACAGGTGCATACCACCACACCCAGCTAATTATCAAATATTTTGTACAGATGGGATCTTGCTTTGTTTCCCAGGCTGGTCTCCAATTCTTGGCCTCAAACGATCCTCTGCCCTTGACCTCCTGAAGTCTAGACTGAAGGCTTGAGCCACCACACTCAGCTAGATTGATATTTTACTTACCTTTACTACATTTGTCAGACTATCTGTCAGACGCTTTACTTGATAAAAGCAATTGAGATTCCATAATAAGATAATACAAAAAAAAAAGACAGCTAAGTTATCCACAGATTATTTGGGTGTTAGGGTTCTCTAAAGGGACAGAATGAATAGGATAGATATATATATGAAGGGGCGTTTATTATGGAGCATTTACTCACACAGTCACAAGATGACGTTCCACAATAGGCCATCTGCAAGCTGGGGAGCAAAGAAGCCAGTCCAAGTCCCAAAACCTCAAAAGCAGAGAAGTCAACTGTGCAGCCTTCAGTCTGTGGTTGAAAGTCCAAGAGTTCCAAAGCTGAAGAACTTGTAGTCTGATGTTTGAGGGCAGGAAGCATCCAGCACGGGAGAAAGATGGAGGCTGGGAGGCTAGGCCAGTCTAGTCTTTTCATGGTCTTCTGCCTTTTATTCTGGCTGCCTGGCAGCTGATTAGATGGTCCCCACCCAGATTGAGGGTGGGTCTGCCTTTCCCCGTCCACTGACTCAAATGTTAATCTCCTTTGGCAACACCTTCACAGACACATCCAGTAACAATGCTTTGCATCCTTTAGTACAATCAAGTTTGCATTCAATATTAACCATCAAAATTTGAAAGATGGATTTATAATTTTTTACCATTAGGAACACACAATGAAAAATATTGGAGACCCCTGGTCTGAAAAAGGTGATTTCTTGTTTTGTTTTTGTTTTGAGACAGGGTCTCACTCTGTCACCCAGGCTGGAGTGCCGTAACACTATGTCAGCTCACTACGACCTCCACCTCCTGGGTTCAAAGATTCGCCTGCCTCAGCCTCCCGAGTAGCTGGAATTACAGGCATGCACCACCACACCCCGCTAATTTTTGTAGTTTTAGTAGAGACAGGGTTTCACTATATTGGCCAGGCTGGTCTCGAACTCCTGACCTCAAGTGATCCACCCACCTTAGCCTCCCAAAGTGCTGGGATTACAGGCATGAGCCACCATGCCAAGCTGAAAAAAGTGATTTCTGCAGAGCAAGAATTTTGGCCAGGGAGGCCAAAGGCGGGTGAATCACCTGAGGTCAGGAGTTCGAGACCAGCCTGACCATTATGGTGAAACCCCGTCTCTATAAAAATACAAAAATTAGTCAGGTGTGGTGGCTCACGCCTGTAGTCCCAGCTACTTGGGGGCTGAGGCAGGTTAACTGCTTGAACCCAAGAGGTGAAGGTTGCAATGAGCTGAAATTGTGCCACTGCACTCCAGCCTGGGTGACAGAGCAAAACTCTGTATAAAAAAAAAAATTAGCTGAGCAGGGTGGCATCAGCCTGTGGTCCCAGCCTCGTGTGAGGTTGAGGTAGGAGGATATATCACTTGAGCCTGGGAGGCGGAGGTTGTAGTGAGCCAAGATGGTGCCACTGCATTCCAACCTAAGTTGACAGAGTGAGACCCCATCTGAAAAAAACAGAGCAAGAATTTCTCCGACATAGTACAAGCAGAAAATATCCAGCCACAATCTAAAGTATTTCATTCTGCTTAACTGGTTACCCCTACAGAGAAATTGAACAAATCCAGCTACTATCGCTTGACGGTACTATCTTTTAATGTCATCCAGCGCATTTATTAATTATATCCTTGATTTTCAAGTGTAACTTAAGGATCTAACTGGGCTAGCCAATGTGTATTTCTTTTTTGCTTTTTCAAGATGGAGTCTCTCTCTTTCACCCAGGCTGGAGTGCATAGTGCAATCTCAGCTCACTGCAACCTCCACCTCTGGGTTCAAGCAATTCTCACACCTCAGCCTCCCAAGAAGCTGGGATTACAGGTGTCCACCACTATGGCCAGCTAATTTTTGTATTTTTAGTAGAGACAGAGTTTCACCGTGTTGGCCCGGCTGGTCTCAAACTCCTGACCTAGGTGATCTGCGAACCTTGGCCTCCCAAAGTGTGGGATGACGGATGTGAGCCGCTGTGCCGGCCCCAATGTGTATTTCTTATAGGTAAAGAATGCACCATCCAGTGGTAATGTCTGGTCATTGAATAATGCAGCACTGGTCTCTTGTGAACTCAATGTCAGTGTCTTGGAGATTAATCTAAGTTAAAAAAAAAAAAAAAAGCTAAATTAACCACAGATAATTTAGCTAACCCTGTCTCACCTTGAGAGGTGATCTCAAGGTTAGGACAAAATGAGGTCCTAGATTTGTCAAGATAACCTGGGTTTTGTTTCTAAAAGAAGGAAGTTTCTAGCTCTGAATTATATTAATTCTGTAGGACACCTAACTTTTTTTCATTTGTTTGTTTCGAGGTGGTGTTTTCGTTCTTGTTGCCCAGACTGGAGTATAATGGTGCAATCTCAGCTCATGGCAACTTCTGCCTCCTGGGTTCAAGCGATTTTCCTGCCTCAGCCTCTGAGTAGCTGAGGTTACAGGCGTGCACCACCATGCCCAGCTAAATTTTTTATATTATTAGTTTCACCATGTTGGCCAGTCTAGTCTCAAATGCCTGAGCTTAGGTGATCCACCCACCTCAGCCTCCCAAAGTGCTGGGATTATAGGTGTGATCCACTGCTCAGTTTTTCGTTGGTTTTTGTTTTGAGCCAGGGTATTGCTCTGTCACCCCAGACTGGAGTGCAGTGGTGGAATCTCAATTCACTGCAATCTCTGCCTGCTGGGTTTAAGCAATCCTCCCACTTCAGCCTCCTGAGTAGCTCGGATTACAAGCACAAACCAACACTCTCAGCTAATTTTTGTATTTTTTTGTAGAGGCGGAGTTTTGCCATGTTGCAGAGGTTAGTCTCGAACTCCTGGGCTCAAGTGATTCACTTGCCTTGGCCTCCCAAAGTGTTGGGATTACAGGCGAGAGCATAGCCACCTAATGTTATCCTTGCTTAACAGCTCTTTATTCTGTAGCCTGTTTTTTTTGTTTTGTTTTGTTTTGTTTTTCTGAGACAGAGGCTTGCTCTGTCATCCAGGCTGGAATGCAGTGGCACAATCCCAGCTCACTGCAACCTCTGCCTCCCTGGTTCAAGCAATTCTCCTCTGTCAGCCTCCCAAGTAGCTGGGATTACAGATGTGTGCCACCATGCCTGGCTAATTTTTGTATTTTTAGTTGAGACAGGTTTCACCATGTTGGCCAGGCTGTTCTTAAACTCCTAACCTCCGGTGATCCGACTGCCTCAGCCTACCAAAGTGCTGGGATTACAGACGTGAGCCACCATCCCCGGCCTCTGTGGCCTGTTTTCGAACAGTGCTAATTTACTAACTTGTAAGCTTAATTGTTGCTTTGGTCTGCCCAACACTGAGGCCCAGGCTCCCAGCAGAGGTTCATCAGTCAACATGATAAACAAGATCAACTGAGACCCAGGGGCCAGAGTTTAAACAATAGCTCAGAGCAGCCTTTCTGACATACTAGCATTCTACCATGGCAGAGTGCTAACTCATTGCATGACCAGCTGTTCCTCCTTTCTGCTGCATTCTCCTTCCCTTGACTGGGCTCTTCCTTCTTTTGAATTAAACAGAAATAGATCCATTTCAGGCCAGGCGTGGTGGCTCATGCCTGTAATCCCAGCACTTTGGGAGGCCGAGGCAGGTGGATCACGAGGTCAGGAGAGCAAGATCATTCTGGCTAACACGGTGAACCTCATCTCTACTAAAAAATAAAAAAAATTAGCCAGGTGTGGTGGCACGCACCTGTAGTCCCAGCTACTCAGGAGGCTGAGGGAGGAGAATCGCTTGAACCTGGGAGGCGGAGGTTGTAGTGAGCTGAGATGGTGCCATTACACTCCAGCCTGGGCAACAAGAGCAAAATGCTGTCTCAAAAAAAAAAAAAAAAGAAAAGAAATAGACCCATTTCATTTAGTCAAATGACAATATCATCTGCTATCCTAGCAGCTTGACAGACCAGACTTTTATTTTAGCTTCACTGTCTGATGGGAATACTTCAACTTCATCAGTTTTGGGGGGTGATGAGCCATCTATGCAGGCTGGGTAACATTGGGCCCCTATGGAATTGGGCTGACTTTAGATCAATTAGGACAGCAGTTATCAGCCTTGGTTGTATATGAGAATCACCTGGAAAGCTTTTAAAATATACCAATGCCGCGCGTGCCCTACTCCTAGGCAATTACTAATTGCCTTAATTGGTCCGGGATAGGTCCTGGTCATGGATGCCTTTAAAAATCCCACAAGTGGCCAGGCACAGTGGCTCATGCCTGTAATCTCAGCACTGTGAGAGGCTGAGTCAGGAGGATTACTGGAGGTCAGGAGTTCAATACCAGCCTGGCCAACAGTGAAACCCCACCTCTACTCAAAATACAAAAAAATTAGTTGGGTGTGATGATGCATACCTGTAACCCCAGCTGCTCAGGAGGCTAAGGCAGGAGAATCACTTGAACCTGGGAGGCAAAGGTTGCAGTGAGCCAAGATCGGGCCACTGCACTCCAGCCTAGGTGTCTCAGCCAGACTGTCTCAAAAAAAAAAAAAAAAAAAAAAACCCACAAGTAATCAGTGATGATGAGGACCATGGGCTTGGGATCTTCTACTCAAAGGGCAGATTTAAAGCTGACAAAATTTTCTTCTAAGCCTTCTGGTCTGAAGTGTACTTCAATCGTCTGCACGTATTCCATTTTACAATTAGCTCACACACATATCTGCAGAAAGCAGGAAAGTAAAAATGTGTTTATGATACAATGCCATACTTCACAGGTTGCAAGATATTTTCTCATAGATTTTGTCATTTAACCCTTAAAATAACTCAGTGAGGTAAGCACGGCAAGGTATTATTGTCCACAATTTTCTGGTAAGGAAATTGGTATCCTGAGCCAAAGGAGGATCCAGATTTCTGGTTTTCGTTTGGTGCCATCTAATTATTATTATTATTATTATTATTATTATTATTTGAGGTGGAGTCTTGCTCTGTTGCCCAGGCTAGAGTGCAGTGGTGCGATCTTGGCTCACTGCAACCTCCGCCTCCCGGGTTCAAATGATTCTACTGCCTCAGCCTCTCTTTTTTTTTTTCTTTTTAATATTTTTAGATAATAGAGATGGAGTTTCACCGTTGATCAGGCTGGTCTCGAGCTCCTGACCTCGTGATCCACCCACCTCGGCCTCCCAAAGTGCTGGGATTACAGGCGTGAGCCACTGCACCCGTCCCTGCCTCAGCCTCTCGAGTAGCTAGGACTACAGGCATGTGCCACCACACCTGGCTAATTTTTTTGTAGTTTTAGTAGAGACAGGGTTTCACCATGTTAGCCAGGGTGGTCTCAATCTCCTGACCTCATTATCCACCTGCTCAGCCTCCTAAAGTGCTGGGATTACAGGCGTGAGCCACTGCGCCCAGCAGATTCAGTGCCATTTAATTATATCATACCTACTATACAGTGACGGTGAATAACCTCAACTGTCACATAGAGGGAGGAAATATTGTCAAAGACTTAAGAGCAAATATTTTTATTTTATTTTATTTTATTATTTTATTTTATTTTGAGACAGAGTTTCACTCTTGTTGCCCAGGCTGGAGTGCAATAGCATGATCTCAGTTCATTGCAATCTCTGCTTCCCAGGTTCAAGCAATTTTCCTACCTCAGCCTACCGAGTATCTGAGATTACAGGCACCCACCACCATGCTTGGCTAATTTTTGTATTTTTAGTAGAGATGGGGTTTCACCATTTGGTCAGATTGGTCTCAAACTCCTGACCTCAGGTGTTCCTCCTGCCTTGACTTCCCAAAGTGCTGAGATTATAGGCTTGAGCCACTGCCCCCAGCCAACACCCAGGTCTTATTGTCTTACTTAAAACTATTCACTCGACCAGGCAGTGGCTCATGCCTATAATCCCAGCACTTTGGGAAGTCAAGGCAGGAGGATCACCTGAAGTTCAAGACCAGCCTGACCAACATGGTGAAATCCTGTCTCTACTAAAAATATCAAAATTAGCCAGGTGTGGTGGTGTGTGCCTGTAATTCCAGCCACTTGGCAGGCTGAGGAACGAGAATCGCTTGAATCTGGGAGGCGGAGGTTGCAGTGAGCTGAGATCATGCCACTGCACTCCAGCCTGAGCGACAGAGCGAAACTCTGTCTCAAAACAAACAAACAAACAAAAAAAAACTATTTGCTCTTGCCGGGTGTGGTGGCTCACGCCTGTAATCCCAGCATTTTGGGAGGCTGAAGCGGACTGATCACCTGAGGTCAGGCGTTCAAGACCAGCCTAGTCTCTACTAAAAATACAAAAATTAGCTGGATGTGGTGGCAGGTGCCTGTAATCTCAGCTACTGAGGCTGAGGCAGGAGAATCACTTGAACCTGAGAGGTTGCAGTGAGCCGAGATCATGCCACTGCAGTCCAGCCTGGGTGACAGAGTGAGACTCTGTCTCAAAATAAAATAAAATAAAAATTAATAGACAAATTTTAGAGCAGTTTTATATTTACAGAAAAACTGAATAGCATTCAGAGTTCTCATATAACACTGCCCTTGACATAGCTTCTCCTATTTTTTTTTTTTTTTTTTTTTTAGAGACAGGGTTTCACTATGTTGGTCAGGCTGGTCTTGAACTCCTGACCTCAGGTGATCCACCCACCCGCTTCAGCCTCCCAGTGCTGGGATTACAGGCATGAGCCACCACGTCCAGCCTTCCCCTATTATTAATATTGTATATTAGTATGGTACATTTGTTTTAGTTATGCAGATTTCCTTAGCTTCTATCTAATGTTCTTTTTTTCTGCTCCAGTGTCACCCAGGAGATGACATTACATTTACTTGCCATGTCTCCTTGGGCTTCTCTTGGTTTTCATAGTTTCTCAGACATTCTTTGGTTTTGATGTTTTTTTGGTGGTTTTTTGTTTTGTTTTTTTTGAGACAGAGTCTCACTCTGTCACCAGGCTGGAGTGCAGTGGCACAATCTTGGCTCAGTGCAACCTCCACCTCCCAAGTTCAAGTGATTCTCCTGCCTCAGCCTCCCGAGTAGCTGGGACTACAGGCACCCCACCACCACGCTCAGCTAATTTTTATATTTTTAGCAGCAATGGGGTTTCATCATGTTGGCCAGACTGGTCTCGAACGCCTGACCTCAGGTGATCCGTCCGCCTTGGCCTCCCAAAGTGCTGGGATTACCGGCATGAGCCACCATGTCTAGCCAGTTTTGATGGTCTTCAGGTATTCAGAAGTTCTCAACAGATATACTGTAGGCTGCCCCTCTATTAGGATTTATCTGATGCCTTTCTCATGAGTAGACTGGGGTCATGTGTGTTTGGGAGGAAGACACAGAGGTAAAGTGCCATTGTCATACATCATATTAAGCGTACATGCTATCAATATGATTTATCAGTGTTGATGTTCTACTGGATCACCTGGCTGATTGTCAGATTCCCCCACTGTTCCTCCCACTCCTTGTCACACTCTTTGAACAGAAGTCACCATGCACAGCTTATATGTAAGGAGTGAGGAGTAATGCTCCCCTCCTTTGTAGTACAGTAGTTACATAATTTATTTGGAATTCTGCATGGGAGATTGATCAACTGCTTTAGTGTGTAAACCTATTGTCACCATCCACCAAGTCATAACAATCCATTTGCTGGTGCCCCGTATTTTCCAGATTAGAGCCATAATGGGGTCTAGGGAGACCTCTTGTGGTGAAATAAGGGCATAACCAGCCAGCTACACGCTCTCATTTTATGCCATTGACTTTCTTTTAGCGTAGTGATTCTCAATCAGGGGCAATTTTGCCAGTCATCCTCAGAAAACATTTGACAATGCGTGGAGACATTTTTGGTTGCCGCAACTTTTGGAAGGCGATGTTATTGGCACCTAGCAAGTAGAGACCAGAGATGCTGCTTAATATACAGCGCTTAAGACACAAAAAAACCCCAAAAATTATCTGAGCCAAAATGTCAATAGTGCTGAGGGTTAGAAACCCTGTGGTTAACAGCTTTATAAAAGTTACAGATAATGTTCAAAGGGATACATTATAATGAGAAGGAGGAAAATACCTTATTTTGTTAAAAAAAATGAATTCTTCAAAAAAAAAGTACAGCTGGAAGGGGAGCAGAATACTTCACACCAAAATATGCCATTTTGGCATATTAACTATTTTGAGCTGAAGACAACTGAGAAGAAGCAAATACAAAGAAAACCCTCTGCCCTCCCTGGATTTGTCTAAAAACGGGTCATAAATTTGTAAAGGTGGCCCCTCTCCTGAGACAGAGTCTCTCTGTTGCCCAGGCTGAAGTCCAGTGGCACCATCATAGCTCACTGCAGCCTTGACCTCCCCAGCTCAAGTGATCCTTCCACCTCAGCCTCCTGAGTAGCTGGGACTACAGGCTTGCGCCACCAAACTGGGCTAATTTTTCTATTTCTTGTAGAGACAGGGTCTCCCTGTGTTGCCCAGGCTGGTCTCAAACTCCTAAACCCAAGTTATCCTCCTGTCTTGGCCTCCCAAAGTGCTGTGATTACAGGCATGAGCAACTGCATATGGCCAATTTATTTTTTGAGTCGGTAGCATGATTATAGTTCATGCTACTGTAATCTGTCAATGAGACTGAAGTGCAGTAGCATGATTATAGTTCATAGCAGTCTCAAACTTCCAGGCTCAACGAATCCTCTCTCCTCAGCCTACCAAGTTGCTAGCACTACAGGCACTTGCCATCACACATAGCTAATTTTTACTTTTATTTATTTATTTATTTTGAGATAGCGTTTCGATTTTTTTTTTTTTTTTTTTTGACACGAAGTTTCACTCTTGTTGCCCAGGCTGGAAAGCAATGGCACAATTTCAGCTCACTGCAACTTCCACCTCCCGAGTTCAAGCAATTCTCCTGCCTCAGTCTCCCAAGTATCTGGGATTACAGGCATGTGCCACCACCCCTAGTTAATTTTTTTTTTTTGAGATTGCTTATATAGATTCCATCAAATTCTCAAAGAGGATTTTTTTTTTTTAAAGACAGGGTTTCACCATGTTGGTCAGGCTGGTCTTGAAATCCCGACCTCAGGTGATCCACCCACCTTGGCCTCCAAAGTGCTTGGATTACAGGCGTGAGCCACCACGCCCGGCCCTTAAAGAGAATTTTTTAAGGGTTTGGTTTTGTTTTCATTTGAGCCTTCCAAGATGATTTTAGTTTAACTGGGTGTTCACTGTACAATTCTTTCTTTTCTATATTTAAAAAAAAATTTTTTTTGGAGATGGAATGGAGTCTTGCTTTGTCACCCAGGCTGGAGTGCAGTGGCGAGATCTCAGCTCACTACAACCTCTGCCTCCTGGGTTCAAGCGATTCTTCTGCCTCAGCCTCCCAAGTAGCTAGGACTACAGGCATACACTACCATGCCTGGCTAATTTTTGTATTTTTAGTAGAGATAGGGTTTCACCATGTTGGCCAGGCTGGTCTCGAAATCCTGCCCTCATCTGCCTCAGCCTTCCAAAGTGCTGAGATTACAGGCGTGAGCCACCGCGCCTGGCCAATTTTGTGTAGTTTTGGTAGAGACAGGGTTTCACCATGTTGACCAAGCTGGTCTCAATCTCCTGGCCTCAAGTGATCTGCCCACCTTGGCCTCCCAAAGTGCTGGGATTACAAGCATGAGACACTGCACCAGCTGCTAATTTTTAAACCTTTGTTTTTCTGTAGAGATGGGGATCTTTCTATATTGCCAAGGCTGGTTTTAAACTCTTGGCCTCAAGTGATTCTCCCATCTCAGCCTCCCAAAGTGCTGGGATTACAGTAGTGAGCTACCCTACTCAGCCCATTTTTTTTAGCCCATAATTTTCATAAAGATAATTTTTAAAAACAAAAAACAATTTTGAGAGGGAGAAAAAAAAGCACCTCCAGTCCTGTTACAACTACAATCTACAACTATTTTTAATTGCATCTCAGTTCCTATGCATGCATATTTCTATGTTGTTGCAATTAATGAATATAACCACTTATATTCTGCTTTTTTCATTGAATTGTATATTTGAAATATTTTTTGTTTCTAGCATCATATATATATATGTGTGTATATATATATATATATACACACATATATATATATATTTCTTTTGTTTCTTTTTTTTTAGCCAAAGTTTTGCTCTTATTGCCCAGGCTGGAGTGCAGTGGTGTGATCTTGGCTCACGGCAACCCCTGCTTCCCAGGTTCAAGAGATTCTCCTGCTTTAGCCTCCCAAGTAGCTGGGATTACAGGCATCCACCACCACGCCCAGCTAATGTGGCCCAGGTTGGTCTCGAACTCCTGGGCTCAAGCAATCTACCCACCTCGATCTCCCAAAGTATTAGGATTACAGGAATGAGCCACTGCACCCAGCCAATTTTTCTCTTTTCTAAATACCACTGCAATACTATGTTTTTCTTCAGTTTAAAGTATTTCCTTAGGATACCTTTCTAGGAGTTCAGTTCTTGCGTCAAAGCATATGAATGATATACGGCAACACAGTAGAGTGCATAGGAGCACGGAATATGTAATTAGACAACATGGGTACAAAACTCAGTTCTGCCCATTACTGCCTGTGAGGCTTCTGAACAATTTGCTCATGATTCCTAAACCTTGGGGGGTTATGGCAACAATTGAATGAGATGGTGTATACTAAGTGCATGGTGTAGATGCTGGCAAAGAACCAAATTCCCATTATTGTTATTCTTTTTCCATTTTTCTTGTTTTCCTTAAGGGTTCGAGGGTCCTGATTCTTTTTTTTTTTTTTTCTTTTTTCTTTTTTGAAACATGATCTCATTCTGTCACCCAGGCTGCAGTGCAGTGGCTCAGTCTTGGCTCACTACACCCTCTGCCTCCCGGGCTCAGGCGATCCTCTCACCTCAGCCTCCTGAGCAGCTGGGACTACAAGGGTGCACCATCACGCCTGGCTAATTTTTGTATTTTTTTGTAGAGACGGAGTCTCACTATGTTGCCCACGCTGGTCTCAAACTCCTGAGTTCACGCGATCCTCCCACCTCAGTCTCCCAAAGTGCTAGGATTCTAGGCATGAGCCACTGCACCCAGCCTGGGTCCTGATTCTTACTGCTGTGTTGCCTTTGCAAAAGACTGTACCAATTTACATGCCATAGGCAATGCAAAAACCGGCCATTTTTACTACACCACAAATTGTTTTAAAGTTACCTTGTTAGGAACACATTTTTATTAGCTTATTTTGTTCTCTTGGATGAATTATTTTCCTAAAAGTGCAAAACTATAGGCAAATAATATTTTGAAATCACTTTACCAGGCTGGGAAACATGGCGAGACCTTGTCTCTACAAAAAAATACAAAAATAATTTGGGCATGATGGCATGCTCCTGCAGTCTCAGCTACTCAGGAGGCTGAGGTGGGGGGATCACTTGAGCCTGGGAGGTGGAAGGTTGCAGTAAGCTGAGATCACGCCACTGCACTCCAGCCTGGGTGACAAAGTAAGACCCTGTCATAAAGAAAGAAAGAAAGAGAGAGAGAGAGAAAGGGAGGGAGGGAGAGAGGAAAGAGAGAGAGAAAGAGAGAGAGAGAAAGAAAGGAGGAAGGAAAGAAAGGATGGAAGGAGAGAGAGAAAAAGGAAGGAGAGAGAGAAAGGAGAGAAAAAAGAGAGAAAGAAAGAAAAAAGGAAAAAAGAAAGGGAGGAAGGAAGGAGAGAGATAAAAGAGAAAGAAAGAAAGAGAGAAAGAAAGATGGAGAGAAAGGAGAGAAAGAAGGGAGAGAGGGAAGAAGGGAGGGAGGAAAGGAGGGAGGAAGGGAAGAAGGGAGGAAGGAAGGACGGGAAGGGGTTACTTCAATCAGAAAGAGAGAGAGAGAGAGAGAGAGAGAGAGAGAGATGTGCCTTGGGTTTTATCATTCCTCAGAGAAGTTGCAGTGAGGTGACAGAGTGCACCTGACATTCATGGCAATCACAGCTGCATAATGCTGACCTTGGACCAGGCCTTGCATCCCTGCTGGTGCCCATGGCACTTGCAGCACTGGCACCACATCCCTCCTCCTGTAAACACCTCACTGCTGGCCCTTCTTATTGCTCCTGCAGGCCTGTAAGACTTCACCCCTTGCTGGGAGCTTGGGGCTTATACAGAAGCTGCTAAACCTATGTATAACTGAACATGCCTGGTGAGAAAAAATACCCTCTAGCTCACACTTCCATGTGCTTTCTCTTAGGCTTTGTCGCCTATGATATACAGAAAGTAAAATACAAGAGTTAAATTGATAGTGTCTACATTTTGTTCTGCATTAAGAAATACTGATGACTTAGGGGACGAAGGCTTGGGTCTGAATTAAGTCATTGTCACCTTGTGCTCTAAAGTAGGCTGCAGGGCCAGGCGCAGTGGTTCATGCCTGTGAGAATCCCAGCACTTTGGGAGGCCAAGGTGCGCAGATCACTTGAGGTCAGGAGTTCCAGACCAGCCTGGCCAACATGATGAAACCTCATCTCTACTAAAACTACAAAAATTGGCCTGGTATGGTGGCGCACACCTGTAATCCCAGCTACATGGGACGCTGAGGCAGGAAAATCGCTTGAAACCAAGAGATGAAGTTTGCAGTGAGCCGAGATCTCGCCGTTGCACTCCAATCTGGGTGACAGAGCCAGACTCTGTCTCAAAAAAATAAAATAAAATAATAAAATAAAAGTAGGCTGCATTTCAAGGGTGAAGCAGCAAGTCTCTACTGTGAGGAGAAATGAAATGGTATGAATGAGATACATGTCATTGATTTGTTGTTGTGTTTTTGTCCCTGCTTTTTTGCCCCCGAGGAGGAGGTTACCATCAAACATATATTTATGGCTGGGTGCAGTGGCTCATGCTTGTAATCCCAGCACTTTGGGAGGCTAAGGCAGGCGGATCACGTGAGGTCAGCAGTTCGAGACCAACCTGGCCAACATGGTGAAACCCCATCTCAAAAAAAAAAAACAAAACATATATTTGTGTCTCTTCTTCCCCTCTGACACCCATACTGTGCTACAATAACTATAGAGAACTGCAGGGAAAAAACCCTTTAGAGTGTCTACCTCCAGCCTTTTTTCTATAAATATATAATTTATTATTTTTTAAATTAAATTTGAATCATATGGGATATTTAGTGTTATTTCCTGCCTTTCCCTACTTGCTATTATATTGTGAAATATTTACCCAAGTCTTTAAAACATGATTTTTATTGACTGCATAATATTCTACCTTAGGAGTATATTTCACTTAATGCTTCTATTGCTATACATTCTTGTCATTTTTACAATGTCTTTTTTTTTTTTTTTTTTGAGACAGGGTCTTGCTCTGTGGCACAGGCTGGAGTTGAGTGACATAGTCATGGCTCACTACAGCCTAGACTTTCCAGCTCAAGCAATCCTCCCACCTCGGCCTCATGAGTACTGCAACTACAGGCCCAACCACCATGCCTGGCTAATTTTTTTTTCTTTTTGTGGTAGAGATGGGGTTTTACTGCATTTCCCAGGCTGGGTCTGGCAATCACCCTGCCTCGGCTTCCGGAAGTGTTGGGATTACTGGCATTAGCCACCATACCTGCGTAAATTTTCATAATCATAGATAATTCAGTGATTCGTTTCCTTGAACATATATCTCCATTCATGTCAATTATTCTCCAATGATAGCCACAAACTGGGTGACTTGAAGCAATAGAAATGTATTGTCTCACATTTTTGCAGACCAGAAATTCTAAATCAAAATATTAGCAAGGCCATGCTCCCTCTGAAATCTATAGGCGAAAACCCTTCCTTACCTCTTTGATCTTCTGGTGTTGGCTGGCAATCCTTGACACCCCTTGGTTTTAGATACTCTAATCTCTGCCTCTGTAACAACATGGCCATCTTCACCCTGTGTGTCTCTGGTCTTCATGTGGTATATTCCTCTCTTATGAAGACACCCATCATCTTGAGTTAGTGGTCCTCCTTACTCTAACGTGACTTCTTCTTTTTTTTTTTCTGGCCATTTTCACTCAAGACAATGTCTTTTTTCCTTTTTTTTTTTGAGACAGTCTCACTCTGTCGCCAGGCTGGAATGCAATGACGAGATATCAGCTCACTGCAACCTCTGCCTCCCGGGTTCAAGTAATTCTCCTGTCTCAGCCTCCCATGTGGCTAAACTACAGGCACATGCCAACATACCCAGCTAATTTATTTATTTTTAGTAGGGACGAGTTTCCACCATGTTGGCCAGGATGGTCTCAATCTCTTGACCTTGTGATCTGTCTGCCTCGGCCTCCCAAAGTGCTGGGATTACAGGTGTGAGCCACCGTGCCTGGACTTAACTTTCAATTCTTAAATTGAAGTTTAATTTTTTTTGCAAAAACTCTAAAGTTTATTATTTCTTTTTCCATTCATACTTAGAAAGTCATCCCTTTCTAGAATTATATATCTATACATATGTTTCCTTCTAATGTTTTGTTTTTTGCTTTCAATTTTTAGATATAATTCTTTAAAATCTGGAATTTGGGTGGGATGTGGTGGCTCACGCCTGTAATCCCAGCACTTTGGGAGCCCGAGGTAGACAGATCACCTAAGGTCAGGAGTTCGAGACCAGCCTGACCAACATGGTGAAACCCAGTCTCTATTAAAAATACAAAAATTAGCCGGGCATGGTGGTGGGTGCCTGTAATCCCAGCTACTCAGGAGGCTGGGGCAGGAGAATTGCTTGAACTCGGGAGGCAGAGGTTGCAGTGAGCCGAGATCACACCACTGTACTCCACCCTGGGTGACAGAGCAAGACTCTGCCTTCAAAAAAAAAAAAAATTCAAATATAGAAAAGTTGAAAGAATTGTACAATGAACATCCAGTTAAATTTTAAAATCATCTTGCAAGGCTCGAATGAAAACAAAAATAAACCCCTAAAAAATCCAGTTTGAGAATGTGATGAAATCTACATAAGCAATTAATTTGATAATCTTTATTCTAACTACTATTCTCCTTAAAAAATATGGTTTATTTTTCCACTTATTCAATGTATTCAAGTATTTTATTTATTTATTTATTTATTTATTTATTTGAGACAGGGTCTTGCTCTGTTGCTAGGGCTGGAGTATAATGGCGTGATGATGTCTCACTGCAACCTCAACCTCCCGGGCTCACATAACCTTCCTGTCTCTGCCTACTAAGTAGCTGGGACCACAGGCGCACACCACCACACCCAGCAGCAGGAGCTGCTCATCAACATCACAGAGCACAAGCTGGTCCCTGAGCATGCCATCATAACCAAGGAAGAGGTCACAGAGCTGCTGGCCTAATATAACTTCTGAGAGAACCAGCTGCCCAGGATCCAGGCAGGGGACCCCATGGCCCGCTACTTTGGCATAAGTATGGGTGGGTGGTGAAGATATCCGACCTAGCAAGACTGCGGGCAGGTATATTACCTACCGGCTGGTGCAGTAGCTGCCGCCTTGACAGACCCTGGAGGTGGACACATGGACAGCGACCCCCGTCATCTGCAGGATGGACGCCCCTGCCCTACTCTGCCGGAGTCTGGACCCTCAGCCCTCTCACAGCTGCCGCTCCTCTGGACTCCCCAAGGCAGGCGGCCTCCACCCAAGTTCTCCAGTCCTGGGGTGAGGCTTCCCATGACCCGGTCTGCCCCATTCACTTGTGAATTTGTGCGACATACGGCCTCAGGAGGGATAAGACTCCCACAGGGAGGTCACCTGGGGGCAGCTGGTGACCCAGGTCCTCGCCCAGACTGTGCTGGGTCCCCTCTGTTGGGGGTTTGGGGTCTGTGTCTCCCATCAGCCACTGCTTTCTCCTGGGCTCTCAGCCTCCCATGCCTCATCTTCCCTCTGTTGGTGGCCCTGATGCATGGTGGACCCCACCCGGCCTCGGCTTCTTAACCATTCACAACTGTACAGGCTCTCAAGCCACCATAGTGCGAGGTTCCAACTCAGTAAAGTTTTCAGTTGTAGGAGGTTGGGTGTTTTCAAACGTTAAAAGACATTTTTAGTAAATAAATTTGCTTGATATAAAAAAAGAAAAAAAGAGCCTGGCGCAGTGGCTCATGCCTGTAATCCCAGCACTTTGGGAGGCCAAGGTGGGCAGATCACGAGGTCAGGAGATCAAAACCATCCTGGCCAACGTGGTGGAACCCTGTCTCTATTAAAAAAAAAAAAAGAAAATAAAAAAAGAAAAAGGACTGGGCATGGTGGCTCATGTCTGTAATTCCAGCACTTTGGGAGGCCAAGGTGGGCAGATCACAAGGTCAGGAGATCAAAACCATCCTGGCCAACGTGGTGGAATCCCATCTCTATTAAAAAAAAAAAAAGAAAAGAAAAAAAGAAAAAGGACTGGGCATGGTGGCTCACGTCTGTAATCCCAGTACTTTGGGAGGCCAAGGAGGGTGGATCATGAGGTCAGGAGTTTGAGACCAGCCTGGCCAACATGGTGAAACCCCATCTCTACTAAAAATACAAAAATTAGCTGGGCATGGTGGTGGGCTCCTGTAATCCCAGCTACTTGGGAGGCTGAAGTAGGAGAATTGCTTGAACCTGGGAGGCAGAGGTTGCAGTGAGCTGAGATCATGCCACTGCACCCCAGCCTGGGTGACGGAGCAAAACTCCATCTTGAGGGAGTTAAAAAAAAAAAAAAGGTGGGGAGTATCAAGCATGATTCTAAGTTTTCAGACTTCAGCAGGATGCCACTGAACCCAGGAATTCTTTTTTTGTTTGTTATTTTATTTTATTAGATATTTATTTATTTTGAGACAGACTCTCACCTTGTCACCCAGGCTGGAGTGCAGTGGCACAATCTCGGTTCACTGCAACCTCCACCTCCAAGCTTCAAGCAATTCTCATGCCTCAGCCTCCCAAGTAGCTGGGGTTTCAGGTGCCCGCCACCATGCCCGGATAATTTTTTTTTTTTTTTTTTTTTTGTAGATACAGGGTTTCACCATGTTGACCAGGATGGTCTTGAACTCCTGACCTCAAATGATCCACCCTCCTCGGCTTCCTGCAGTGTTGGGATTACAGGCATGAGCCACAGTGCCTGGCCTTATTTTGTTATTTTATTTATTTATTTATTTTTAGAGATGGGGTCTCACTATATTGGCCTGGGAGGGCTTGAACTAGGAATTCAAACCTGGCCTCAAGCAATTCTCCTGCCTTGGCCTCCCACAGTGTTGAATTACAGAGGCGAGCCACCATGCCTGGCCTTTTTAAATTTTTATTTCTTTTTTTGAACCCAAGTCTTCTGAACAAACTTTTTGTTTCTATCGATCACACAGAGAAACAAGCAGGAATCACTCCTTCAAACCTCAATTCCGAAACATCCATTTTAGGAACTATGCCACGTGACAAGGCTTTGCCAGCCTTGAACCTACTTCTGCCTGTAACCAAAAAGTCGTTTCTACTGGAGGAATGCCAGTTTATAATGATCAGTGACAAAGAGTGGCTTTGTTTACAAATCTCCCCCAAGGGCTCTACACATTTCACAAATCTCCCCTGGCCAGTTACTTACCTAGAAAACAAAGCCATTTCAAAAGCAGATAATTAAGAGGTGTGAAGGGAGCAAAAGAATCTAGGTCACAAAAGCTAAAGCCTTCTCAGATGAAAACAGCACAAAGGTATCCTGCAATTCTTAGTTAAGGTAAATAGAGCTCTGGGTCTTTCAAAAGGCTCAGAAATGATCCAGACAGGAAACAAAAGTACTCCTCTTTCTTCCTCCCAGAGCAAATCTACCGGAATTGCTTAGGGCATTCACAGAATGATATGATCTTGGTCAACAAAATGTTCAAGGTGAATAGTAAATTTGCACAACACAGCTATTTTATTTTCTTGGAGCATTATCCAAAATGCTTATGAGTCAGTTTTCCTTTAACTGCCCTAATTATGGGAGTAAGAAGAGCATGGTCAAATTTGTGTTATCCTACACCGAAAAAGTGGAATTCAAAAACTTTCCAGGGGTTGGGCGCGGTGGCTCACGCCTGTGATTCTAGCATTTAGGGAGGCTGAGGTGGGCAGATCACTTGAGGTCAGGAGTTCAAGACCAGCCTGGCCAACATGGTGAAACCCTGTCTCTACTAAAAATGCCAAAAAAATTAGCCAGAAATCGCTTGAACCTGGGAGGTGGAGGCTGTAGTGAGCCAAGATCGTGCCACTGAACTCCAGCCTGGGCAACAGAGCGAGACTGTCTCAAAAAAACAAACAGAAAAACTTTCCAGTTACTGAGTGTGGATAATCATCAGTAAGCTATACTAGAAATAGAAGCATGAGGAAATGGCATCTTTCATTGGCTTCTTCTGGTGACAATAATGGCCCACATCTTCAAGTTACTGGCAAGAAATGAGGGCAGAATTTGAGATTGCAACAGGTTCACCAGTGCAAGGTAATTTAATCATTCACATGAGAATTAAATCCACAGCCTTGTCTTCATCACCAGGTCCTAATTAACTGAACTAACCAGTCCTTGGTAGCAGGGATTGCCAAACTACAGTTCTCAGGCCAAGTCCAACCTGTTTGTAAGAATGGATGTTATATTTTTTAGATGGTTAGAAAAAAATCAAAAGAAGAAAAATATTTTGTGACACGTGAAAATTATATCAAATATCCATTGCTAGAGAGCTAGTGTGATATAAAAAAATTATATCAAATAAAAAAATATATATTGAAACATAGCCCCACTTATCTATGTAGGCAAGATGTGTGGTTGCTCTGGTACTATAATGACAGAGTTTAGTAGTTGTGGCAAAGACTGTATAACCTGCAAGACCTGATATATTTGCTATTTAGCTCTTTACAGAAAAAGCCAATTCCCAGCTCAAGGCCAGGATCGGTGGCTCACGCCTATAATCCCAACATTTTGGGAGACCAAGGTGGGAGGATGGCTTGAGCTCTGGAGTTCGAGGCCAGCCTGGGCAACATAGCGGGACCTCCTCTCTAATATTTCCAGCTCAATATTATAAATATTATACCGATATATAAAAGGCAGAAATGACAGTTGAAAGAACTTATATTTCCAAAATGCAATTATGGACACATCCTTTAAAAAAGTTGTTTTATTTTTTGAGACAGTCTTGCTCTATTACCCAGGCTGGAGTGTAGTGGCACAATCTTGGTTCACTGCAACCTCCACCTCCTGGGTTCAAGCAATTTCCGGCTAATTTTTTTGGTATTTTTAGCAGAGACGAGGTTTCATCATTTTGGCCAGGCTGGTCAACATTCCATTGGAAATGGAAAAGCACAGGACAAAATTGGTTAATGTTGCATGTATGTCGCTTTTACCTTCAGCACTTGGCAGTCACTAAAAGCCTAGATTTTTGGATTGCTTTCCCAAAAAGAAAAGGAATACTAATTCATTTAATCAATTAGAATCAGATGCTATTCATGTTTTCTGCTCTTTGATTGTTGTTTTCTGTGGGGACTTAATAAAAAAGGGTGCTGAGGCCGGGCACAGTGGTTCATACCTGTAAGCCCAGCACTCTGGGAGGCCAAGGCAGGAGGATCATTTGAGATCATGTGTTTGAGACCAGCCTGGCCAACATGGTGAAACCCCATCTCTACTAAAACTACAAAACTTAGCCGCGCATGGTAGCGCACACCTATAATCCCAGCTACTCAGGAGGCTGAGGCACAAGAATCACTTGAACCTGGGAAGCAGAAGTTGCAGTGACCTGAGATCATGCTGCAGCAGGAACAGCCGCAGGAAACAGATTTCTCGAACACCAAATACAGGAGGAAAAAGTTTATTAGCCGGGAGCGTGGGCATAATTTGTGCAAAGCCCAGCTCATCTAAGAAAGGAAGGTTCTGCCTTTATATAGGCTTATACTTTAGATGTTACACGTGGAAGAATCTTAGGTTTATAGCTTCAGAAATCAAATTTGAAAAGGATCTCGGTTTATAGCTTCAGGAATTACATATGAAAGGGTTCTGGTGGCCAGGTGTGGTGGCTCACACCTGTAATCCAAGCACTTTGGAGGCCAAGGCGGGCGGATCACCTGAGGTCGGGAGTTCAAGACCAGCCTGACCAACATGGTGAAACCCCGTCTTTAAAAAAAGATAAAAAAATAAATAAAAAAGTAAAAAAGAAAGGGTTCTGGTTTACAGTTTTAGGACTCACATGTGAAAAGGTTTCTGGTTTGATCTTGTTTTAAGTAAAAATAGTGTCTTCCAGAGAGTTTCCCCAAGACTAAGCCCAGTTATTTTCAGGAAGGAGATTCAGGAGGCGCCAGCTGGCCTACTCTCTCTTTTATTGAGATGCACAGTGGATAACAGAGGGGGAGGGAATCCCAGATGCCTGGGTCTCTTTCCTCAATGCCACTGCTCTCCAGCCTATATGACAGAGCGAGACTCAGCCTAAAAAAAAGGCTGCTGAGTCAGGTAAAATACAATGGTGGTTTAGTCAACCTGCACACAAGTTGGGTTAAAATTTCATAATGGACTTTCAGAACAGGGACCTTGCCTGCCTTTTTCACTAGTGTATCTATAGAACCTAGCACATTGTAAACACTAAAATATATAGATATTTGAGGAGACAGGGTCCCACTATGTTGCCCAGTCTGGTCTCAAACTCCTGGGCTCAAGCAGTCCTCCCACTTTGGCTTCCCAAAGTGCTGGGATTACAGGTGTAAGCCACCATGCCCAGCCTCAAATAATTTTTTTTTTTTAATTGAGGGAGTCTTACCCTGTCACTAGAGTGGAGTGCAGTGGCTTGATCCTGGCTCCCTGCAACCTCTGCCTCCTGGGTTCAAGCAATCCTCATGCCTCAACCTCCAGAGTAGCTGAAACTACAGGTGGCCCACCACCATGCCCGGCTACTTTTGTATTTTTAGTAGGACAAGGGTTTCACCATGTTGGCCAGGCTGGCCTCAAACTCCTGACCTCAAGTGATCTGCACGCCTCAGCCTCCTACAGTCCTGGGATTACATGTGTGAGCCACTGCACACAGCCAAATTTGTATGTGTGTTTGTGACAGTCTTGCTCTGTCACCCAGGCTGGAGTGCAGTGGCACCATCTTGGCTGACTGCAACCTCCACCTCCAGGGTTCAACCGATTCTCCTTCCTCAGCCTCCCAAGTAGCTGGGATTACAGGCACCTGCCACCCCTCCCAGCTAATTTTTGCATTTTTAGTAAAGGTGGCTTTTCACCATGTTGGCCAGGCTGGTCTCGAATTCCTGACCACAAGTGATCTGCCTCCCTCAGGCTCCCAAAGTGCTGGGATTAGAGGTGTGAGCCACCGTGCTAGGATTAGAGGTGTGAGCCACCGTGCTGGGCCCTGGCCAAATTTTTGAATGTATAAATGATAAAAAGCTCTCTGCACCACCTCTGAAGAAAGTTATCTACCCCAGATGAGGTCTTCTTCAAACTGTATCACAGAACCAGTTTCGTCTTGGCCTCTGATTACCTTAAAGAAATCGAAGCAGCAGCCCTTGATACCTCTGCTCAACCTCAGGGTTAGAGATCCGAAAAAAAGCTAGTGGCCCAAGTCCCCTGTTCATACTTTTTTTTTTTTTTTTTTAACATGAGGTTTCACCATGTTGGCCAGGCTGGTCTTGAACTCCTGACCTCAGGTGATCCACCCACTTTGGCCTCCCGAAGTGCTAGGATTACAGGCGTGAGCCACCGCACCCAGCCAGTCCCCTCTTCGTACTTGTATCCAAGGGCAAATATAGCTCTTATTCAGTGAAGTCTCAACTGGAAGATCTGGAAGATTTATTTTTGACTCCAGTTTATTGGGTTGGGCAACATCAGATAGAACTGGGCCAGTATGAGAAGAGTTGCATTTACAACCTTGCGCTCCCCACCTGGAGTCAAAGTTCTTTCCTCCTCGAAGTGTTTTTCAAAGACTGCTGATTATTATGTATTTATTTTGAGACAGAGTCTCACCCTGTCACCCAGGTTGGAGTGCAGTGGCGCTGTAACGGCTCACTACAACCTCTGCCTCCTGGGTTGAAGAAATTCTGCTGCCTCGGTGTCCTGAGTAGCTGGGACTATAGGTGCATGCCACCACAGCCGGCTAATTTTTTTATTTTTTAGTAGAGACGGGGTTTCACCATGTTGGCCAGGCTGCTCTCAAACTCCTGACCTCAGGTGATCCTCCCACCTCTGCCTCCCAAAGTGTGAGGATTACAGGCATGAGCCACAGTGCCCGGCCAGTTCAGCATTTTTTGTTTTTGTTTTTGTTTTTGAGACAGAGTCTTGCTCTCTCCCCCAGGCTGGAGTGTAATGTTGTGATTTCGGCTCACTGCAACCTCCGGATTCCAGGTTCAAGTGATTCTCCCACCTCAGCCTCCCTAGTAGCTGGGATTACAGGCACCTGCCACCACGCCTGGCTAATTTTTGTATTTTTAGTAGAGACGGGGTTTCACTACGTTGGCCAGGCTGCTCCCAAACTCCCAACCTCAGTTGATACTACCTGCTTCGGCCTCCCAAAGTTCTGGGATTACAGGTGTGAGCCACCATGCCCAGACATCAGCCTATTTATTTTTAGACAGAGTCTCGCTATGTTGGCCATGCTGGAGTGTAGTGTCACGATCTCAGCTCACTGCAACCTCCATTTCCTGGGCTCAGGCAATTCTCTTGCCTCAGCCTCCCTCGTAACTGGGACTATAGGCATGAGCCACTGTACCCAGCACATTGGCCTATTTTTTTTTAAAGAATTTTTATTGTTTCATTTTCTTGATATTTAAATCTTTGCTCCATGTGAGATTTGTTTTTGTTGTTTATAGACATGGGGTCTCCCTATGTTGCCGAGGCTGGTCTCGAACGCCAAGGCTCAAGCCGTCCTCCCACCTTGCATCTCAAAGTTCTAGGGTTACAAGCCGGAGCCACTGAGGCGAACTAGGAGTAGTTTCAATATCAATGTTGGGGCCGGGTGCGGTGGCTCACGCCTGTGATCCTAGCACTTTGGGAGGCCAAGGTGGGTGGATCACCTGAGGTCAGGCGTTCAAGACCAGCCTGGCCATCATGGTGAAAGCCCGTCTTTAAAAAAAAGAAAAAAAAAAATCAATGTTGGTCAGGCACGGTGGCTCACAACTATAATCCCAACACTTTGGGAGGCCAGGATTTCAAGACCAGCCTGGTCAACATTGTGAAACCCTTGTCTCTAATAAAAATATAAAAATTAGCCCAGTGTGGTGGCACACGCCTGTAATTCCAGCTACTTGGGAGGCTGAGGCATAAGGATTGCTTGAATTTGGGAGGCAGAGGCTTCAGTGAGCCAAGACTGTACCACTGCAATCCTGGGTAGCCACCACACCCAGCCTCTTACTTTTTTTTTTTAAGAGAGTTGCCCAGGCTGGAGTATAGTGACGTGATCATAGCTGACAGCCGCCTCACCTTCCTCAGCCTCTCAAGTAGCTAGGACTACTAATTTTTTAATTTTTTTAAAAAAATAATTTTTTTCTAGAGAGGCCAGGCGCGTGGTGGTTCATGCCTGTAATCTCAGCACTTTGGGAGCCAGAGGTGGGTGGATCACAAGGTCAGGAGTTCAAGACCAGCCTAACCAACATGGTGAAACCCCATCTCTACTAAAAATACAAAAATTAGCCAGGCATGGTGGTGCACACCTGTAGTCCCAGCTACTCAGGAGGCTGAGGCAGGAGAATCAGTTGAACCTGGGAGGTAGAGATTGCAATAAGCCAACATGGCACCACTGCCCTCCAGCCTGGTGACAGAGCGAGACTCCATCTCTCTAGAGTCTCTGTAGAGACTCCTCTACCAAAAATTTTGTAGAGATGGAGTCTATGTTGCCCAAGTGGCCTCAAACTCCTAGCCTTCAGTAGTCCTCCTGCCTCGGCCTCCCAAAGTGCTGGGACTATAGGCATAAGCCACTGCACCTGACCAAATTTTATGTCTTTTACGACACTCCTTCCATAATCTTATTTAAGAAGTTCAGTGACAAAGGTTATGGAGAAAGAATAGCAGCACTGTGTGGTGAAAACAGCTTTGAACTTGCTCTCTCAAGACTTAGGATTGAAGGCTGGAGTTCGAGACAAGCCTGGCCAACATGGCGAAACCCCATCTCTACTAAAAATACAAAAATTAGTCAGGCATTTTGGCAGGTGCCTATAATCCCAGCTACTCAGGATGCTGAGGCAGGAGAATCACCTGAACCTGGGAGGCGGAGGTTGCAGCGAGCTGAGATCTCACCACTGCACTCCAGCCTGGGTGACAAAAGCGAAAACTCCGTCTCGGAAAAAAAAAAAAAAAAAGACTTAGGTTTGAACACCAGGTTTGTGACCTTACTAGCTGTGTAATTTTGTGAGTCACTCAACCTATGTGAGCTTCTATTTCCCCATCTGTAAATCAGAAATACTACTACTTATCCCACAAGACTGTGGTGAAGATGAAATAAGATGATGAGTGTGATAGCAACCTGGCATACAAAAGGTAGTAAATAAATGTTAATCCCTTCGTTCAAAGTAGGGTTGGAGTTGTAGAGTTTAAAGTATGCATACTTGGGCTTGGGGTGTTTCTCATTTGACCTTAGCCCAAAGGCCGAGAAGCCATGATAATGTTTCTCAAAACCTGAATTGAATCAGAATGTTTCACATTCCCATTGGAAATGTTCCCTTGTCAGTTTTCTCCTTCTCAGCAAATGACCCCACTATTAATCTATCTAGTTGTATAAGCCAAACAAATTCTGGGTATTGAATGACAAATGTTTAATGTTCTTACCTGAGGTGTCTTAATTTCTCAAAAAGGCAGTGGTATAGTTTTCCATTTCTTCCCACAGGCAATGGTTTCAGTTATTCATGGGAATAGCAACTTGATTCCTGTCTCCACAAGTGCTATTAATAGTGTTTAAATCAGGGAACAGTAAATACATTTAACATATAGAAATTTTTGTCTTGTAGCTTTTATTTGGAAAGTTCACTTTCTATAGCATAACACTGCAACTGCCTTTTCTCGTGGTTTTTTACATTTCTCTCACCACTGAAATGTGAATGGAAGACAAACTAGAAAAATCAGAGTGGGTGGGAAGGTTAAGGAGACCCAACCACACCACTTCTAGGCAAATGACCCTGTAAATTACCTTTAAAGGTATCATCTAACTTACAATTTCACGTAAAAAACAGGAAGGTGATAATCTCAACTACTTTACCAGGTTGTAGTAAGAAACACAGGAATACATGTAAAAGTGAATAAAAATTTAAACCACATAAATGTAACCTTTACCATTATTTAACAGTGCCCAAACTTTCAAACTCACTGTCCCCTCGAAGTTTAATCAGAATTTAAATGTTTGAGGCTGGGTGTGGTGGCTCACACCAGTAATCCCAACACCTTGGAAGGCTGAGGTGGGCGGATCACTTGAGGTCGGGAGTTCGAGATCAGCTTGGCCAACATGGTGAAACCCTATCTCTACTAAAAACACAAAAATTACCGGGCATGGTGATGCACTCCTGTAATTCCAGCTACTTGGGAAGCTGAGGCAGAAGAATCGCTTGAACCCATGAAGCAGAGGTTGCAGTGAGCCGAGATCATGCCACTGCACTCCAGCCTGGGTGACAGAGTGAGATTCTGTCTCAAAAAAAAAAAAGAATTTAAACCTCTGAAAAGTTTATTTCCTCCCCCCTAGTGATCTAGATTGTTTGTAACAAACAATACTCTAAATCTCCAAGTAAGTATCCTAGGAAACAAAGAAATACACAACTTCTTTCTGACACTCCCTGGTTACACTAGGTGTCTTTATCCTCGCCCTTCGTGCTCAGCTACAGGTGCTTCCTTTTCCCCTTCCCATCTCTGCCTCCTCTCGCACATAACCAATCTCCAGCTCTCCACTTTGACCCCATCTCCATCTGTTATGAACTAAATTGTGCCCCCCATTCCCTCCCACCAAATTCATATGTATAGGTCCTAACCCCCAATGTGACTGTATTTGAAGACTGGGCCTTTAGCAGGTAATTAAGGTTAAGTGAAGTCATAAGGGTGGGTCCATGTAAGAAGAGTAAGAGACCACACTAGTCTGTTTCACTATTCTGTCTTCTTTCAAGTGCAAATCATCCCAGTCTTTTTTTTTTTTTTTTTTTTTCCGAGACAGAGTTTCGTTCTTTTCGCGCAGGCTGGAGTGAAATGGCAAGATCTTGGCTCTCTGCAACCTCCTCCTGCAGGTTCAAGCAATTCCCTTGCCTCAGCTGGGATTACAGGTAACCGCCACCATGCCCAGCTAAATTTTGTATTTTCAGTAGAGATGGGGTTTCACCATGTTGGCCAGGCTGGTCTCAAACTCCTGACCTCAGGTGATCTGCCCACCTCAGCCTCCCAAAGTGCTGGCATAACAGGCATGAGCCACCTCACCGGGCCCATCCCAGTCTTTTTTTTTTTTTACACTCACTCAGATAAAACAGTCTTTTATATTTATCTTCCCATCCTTCCCTGGAGTATATATAAAAAAAGATACCTCCGCCAAGCATGGTGGCTCACACCTGTTATCCCAGCACTTTGGGAGGCCAAGGTGGGCAGATCACCTGAGGTCAGGAGTTCAAGATCAGCCTGACCAACATGGAGAAACCCCATCTCTACTAAAAATACAAAATTAGCCAGGCATGGTGGCACATGACTGTAATCCCAGCTACTCAGGAGGCTGAGGCAGGAAAATCGCTTGAACCCAGGAGGTAGAAGTTGCAGTGAGCTGAGATTGAGCTACTGCACTCCAGCCTGGGCAACAAGAGTGAAACTCTGTCTCCAGAAAAAAAAAAAAAAATACCTCTTCCTTCTCTTCTCTCAGCTCTGGATTACTTAACTAGACCATAAGTACCAAGGGCAAGAAATAGCATGATTCACAACTGTAACTCAGGTGCTTGGCAAGGCAGGCTCATAAAGATTCGTTGAATAAATTATAAGCCACACAGTCTTAAAGAGATCATTGCTCACATGTCCTCTCTCTCCAATATCTCCAGTCCCTCTCGACTAGCTGCTTCTTGTTTTCACGCACTTATAAGCCTCCCATTTAGAACACAACTCACTTGATACTGCTGTCCTTTCAAATGTCTTTATTATCTAATTCCTGTGAATAAGTGGCTGATTTTTAGTAGTCTCATTTAGTATCATTCAGTCCTCTTCATTCCTTTGCAATCGCCTATCAGTTCCGTCAACTGTATAGAGATAAATGAACAATAGTTACAGAGGCCTCCATTTGAAATAAATGCAGGCCAGGTGCAGTGGCTCACACCTGTAAACCCAGTCTTTGGGAGGCCAAGGAGTGTAGATTGCTCACAAGTTTGAGAGCAGCTTGGGTGTTATGGCAAAACCTCATCTCTGTAAAGCATTCAAATATTAGCCATGTGCCGTGGCTCACGCCTGTAGTCTCAGCTACTTTAAAGGTTGAAGTGGGAGAGTCGCTTAAGCCTGGGTCAAGGCTGTAGTGAGCCATGAGGATGGCGCTGTACTCCAGCCTGGGCAACAAAGAGAAATCCGTTACCAAAAAAAAATGCAGTGATCCTTTTCTGACGCTTGCCTTCCTTGATCTCAGTATCCTATTTTGGGCACTCAGTATTCTATTTTGGATGATAATCACCTTCTTTCTTTCTTTTCTTTTTCTTTTTTTTTTTTTTGAAATGTAGTCTTGCTCTGTTGCCCAGGTTGGAGTGCAGTGGCGCAATCTCAGCTCACTGCAACCTCCTGGGTTCAGGCAGTTCTCGTTGCCTCAGTCTCCTGAGTAGCAGGGATTACAGGTGTGCAACACTGCACCCAGCTAATCTTTTGTATTTTTAGAAGAGACCAGGTCTCACCATGTTTGTCAGGCTGGTCTTGAACTCCTGACCTCAAATGATCCACCTACCTCAGCCTCCCAAGGTGCTGGGATTACAGGCTTGAGCCACCACGCCCAGCCTACCTTTGTTCTTAAATTCTGTTTTCATGGGGTTGAAGATGTGCTCCCCCTTACTTCTATTTCTCAGACCGTACCTTCTCTCCCTTGGGCATATTCTAAACTTGACTTTCTGGGTCATTCTTTTTCCTACTGAACTCTTCCTTCAGTTTTTTTCCCTTAATTTCAATGATCAACTCTTTTGTTGATGACTTGTGAAATCACAACTGAGTTGAATGATTTCATCTTATTTATGTGTGTACGTATGTGGGAAACCCCCATTCTGGGCACCGAGGAAGGAGAGCTAAGCAGGCCCCCAGCACTATTAGTGCCTGAAGAACATCTTACTCCTCATTTATTTCCTTTATATATAATCTTTTCATAGATAATCATATCTTAGTTTGTAGTCAGAGGAATGTCTAGAGCAGACACATTGCAGAGCATGAACTAAGGAAAACAGCCACACCAGGACAAGAATCAATGGCCCAGGTGGTAGTGCCCCTGTCTGAAAGGGCATGCACTACATGGCAGTTCGGCCCAGGCAGCAGCGTTCAGTATCATAACGATACTGCTGTATAGCAGGCTTGGAACAAGAGTTACTCCTCCCGAAAAGGAGTTGTAGTATCTTGTGTCCAGTTCTTGTGGAAAGCTGGTCTCAGGCTGGCAATCCTGCATAGTCCAAGGACTTAAAACCCCTCTGGTATAATCGTGCCCAGGCGGCTGTATACCTTGTTGGCTCTGTTGCTACTGTGCTGACTCAGAGCATCCTCCTACAGAAATTCTTAGAAGTAGTCTGCCGCTAGGTAAGAGATGTTGCACACTGCCCACCTCCTTGCCTCAGTGACCTAATGGGGATGGGCCCCTTGTACTGCCCACCTCTTTGTCTCGGTAACCTAATGGGGGTGGACTCCTTGCTTATCGTTCACGTGATTGTCTTGACCCTATCACTGTCCTTAAGATGACCTTACTCACTACCTTTACCCCCCAACCTATACCTAATAAATACAGACACTCCTAGACACTTGGGGCCTTGCCTGTCTCCACTTGCAAGCGGCGTTGGCCCCCCAGCCCAGCTGCTCTTATCCAGTCCTTTGGTGTCATCTCTGTATTTCTCAGATCCAGCTCCTCAGTACAGTGATAGGGGACACCCCATGACCCTAGTAGGGCTAGACCCTACATATGCATGTGTGTATGTATGTATGTATGTATTTTTGAGACTGAGTCTTGCTCTGTCACCCAGGCTGGAGTGCAGTGGCATAATCTTGGCTCACTACAACCTCTGCCTCCTGGGTTCAAGTGTTTCTCCTGCCTCACCTTCCTGAGTAGCTGGGATTACAGGCACACGCCACCATGCCAAGCTAATTTTTTTGTATTTTTAGTAGAGATGAGGGTTGTTCGTCAGGCTGGTCTCGAACTTCTGACCTTGTGATCTACCCACCTTAGCCTCCCAAAGTGCTGGAATTACTGGCGTGAGCCACTGTGCCCAGCTATTTATGTATTTATTTTTTGAGACAGAGTCTTGCTCTTTTGCCCAGGCTGGAATACAGTGGCACAATCTCTGCTCACTGCAACCTCCACATCCCCAGTTCAAACGCTTCTCCCGCCTCAGCCTCCTGAGTAGTTGGGATTACAGGCAGCCACCATCATGCCTGGCTAATTCTTATATTTTTGTAAAGATGAGGTTTCACCATGTTGGCCAAGCTGGTCTGGAACTCCTGACCTCAGATGATACACCCGCCTCAACCTCCCAAAGTGCTGGGATTATAGGTGTGAGCCACCACACCCGGCCTTCTTATCACAATTTTAGAAAACACTACTATCACTGGCAGATAGCATTTCAGACATTTAAATGAATATTTTTTATTTACACAATACACAGTTTTGTGGCTTAGTATTTTCACTTAATCTTCTCATATCAGAAGATACAGAAGAGTCACATTTTATATGGATCTGTCATAATTTATTTAACCAGTCCCCTGTTTTTTATTTTTTGGGATTTTTTTTACTATTATAAAAGTTTATTTAACAAAATGTCTAATGCGAAATGTATATGACCTAATTTTTACATCTTATTCAAACAGGCCCTATGGAGAGAGGACATGGGTTTCTCTGCTGAACAGCCATTATTCATGCTCGTTCCAAGGCTTCTAACATGATGATACTATTTTGTCGTATTACCACCATTCCAGTATTGTTCTGTTGCCCACTAGTCGCCATCTCCACACATTCATCTATCACAAGATTCATAAAGGGATCATATCCCTGCAATATTCCTTGGACATGTCTGCCACCACTTAATTTCAATGATAATTTCTTGTCCATACTTTTTTTCAACTCAGGAGGGTGAGCTTTGCTCATGGTGTCTGCTCTGTGGGCTCACAGATGCCTTGGAACAGAATGCACAGCATTCCTCACTGGTGTTTTTTTTTTTTTTTTTTGAGACAGAGTCTCGCTGTGTTGCCCAGACTTCAGGGCAGTGGCACAATCTAGGCTCACTACAACCTCTGCCTCCCAGGTTCAAGAGATTCTCCTGCCTCTGCCTCCCAAGTAGCTGGGGCTACAGGCATCCGCCACCACACCTGGCTAATTTTTTTGTATTTTTAGTAAAGGTGGGGTTTTGCTATGTTGGCTGGTCTGGATCTCCTGGCCTCAAGTGATCTGCCCACCTCGGCCTCCCAAAGTGCTGGGGTTACAGGTGTGACCCACCGTACCGGGCCTAACCAGTCCCTTAATGTTGCATATTTACGTTGTTTCCAATTTTTCACTCTGCATTTGTATCTTTGGACAACGCATTCTATTTTTTTATTGTAATATTATTCCTAGCACTGGAATTTCTGAATGAAAGGATGTATTTGAAGGTACTGTCAAATTGATCCTCAAAGTGTTCTGCCAAGGCCAGGTACGGTAGCTCACATCTATAATCCCAGCACTTTGGGAGGCTGAGGTAAGCAGATGGCTTGAGCCCAGGAGTTCAAGACCAGCCTGGGCAACATAGCAAAACCCTGTCTCTACAAAAAAAATACAAAAATGAGCTGGCATGGTGGTACATACCTGTAGTCCCAGCTACCCAGGGGTCTGAAGTGGAAAGAACGCTTGATTCCAGGAGGCACAGGTTGCAGTGAGCTGTGATCATGCCTCGGCACTCCAGCCTCGGCAACAGAGCAAGACTCTGTCTTAAATTTTAAAAAAAAAATGCTTCTGTCAATTTATATCCCTACCAACAGTTTATGAGTGCTTGTTCTCCTATGCCTCTCACCAACACTTTCGTTCTTGCCTACCTAGGATTTGGGAATTGGTATCATATTCAGTATCATTTTACTTTGTAAGTATTTTATTATGAGGAAAGTTAAACATTTTTCATGTTTCTTGGCCAGTTACACTTGTGAATTAGCTGTTCATATCCTCTGCCTGTCTCTCACCCCTCCTTCCCCACCCATTGGTTGTTCTTGAGAAGTTTCTGACCCAGAAAAAAAAAATTATAAACCATTAAGGGAACTGACTTAATTTTATAAAGGCTTAGAGTGAGTTATCAGGGAAGAAAAGAACAGAAGAAGAAAGAGAGGAAGAGGAGGGAAAGGAGAGAGTTTCTATTAAAGTCAGGAGTGGAAAAATCTTAGATCAAAGATTACAAATGGAAAAAAAATTTTTGCAGAAAATTTCTATTTCAAATTAATTTTATGTGGAACTCATATATAAAACAGAAAAAAATGGAGCAGTGCTCATCAAAGTGGGAATGGGTAGCCTGCTATACTGCTCAGCCTCCTCTTGCCCAGGAGAGGCTGTCTAGGACCTGCATTGTTATCTTAGATCTTTAAAAAACTAAATTTAAAAACTACTCAACAAACAAGACTAATGTACTTGTATTCTTTTCATAAATAATACAATGAGCTAAAATTATGCCTGTTTTGGCTGGGCGCGGTGCTTCACGCCTGTAATCCCAGCACTTTGGGAGGCCAAGGCGAGTGTATCACTTGAGGTCAAGAGTTTGAGACTAGCCTGGCCAACATGGTGAAAGCATGTCTCCACTAAAAGTACAAAAATTAGCTGGGTGTGGTGGTGCATGCCTGTAGTCCCAGCTACTTGGGAGTCTGAGGCAAGAGAATTGCTTGCACCCGGGAGCAGAGGTTGCAGTGGGCCAAGATCGAACCATTGCACTCCAGCCCGGGCAACAGAACAAGACTTCGTCTCAAAAAAAAAAAAAAAAAAAGAAAAAAAGTCTGTTTTGATAGCACTCTCTACTTTTGAAAGAACAAGACTTAAATGAATGAGATCATTTGTTATGTTATGTTGTATGTTATCATTCAGTCACACTGGGCTATGAACCCATGCTATTCACATCCTAGGCATCTGGTGGCATGGTACTATTCAAATTGCAAGTAGAATACTGAGAAGCAACTAATATCACCTCCAAAGAGCTAACTTTGCAAATTCATACCTGTGAAGTACAGGAAACTCCTAAATCTATTCCTCCGGATTTAGCCTTTCATCCAAGGGCTAAGATGTTTAAAGCATAGCCACTCAAACTTCTTTTTGTCCTTTCAAACTCAAGTGCACCCACATTCATCATCTTTACCACCACATTGTTTCCCCTCTCCAGGTTCTTCATTTTTTGCAGGTTTGTAAACTTTCACTTCTTCTTTTAAGGTTATCCAGTTGCCAGCTCTTATTAATTTTTCCCTGTTTTTATTCTTTATTTTTATTTATTGAGATGGAGTTTTGCTCTTGTTGCCCAGGCTAGCATGGAATGTCACAGTCTCAGCTCACTGCAACCTCTGCTTCCCGAGTTCAAGTGATTCTCCTGCCTCAGCCTCCCGAGTAGCTGGGAGTACAGGCATGTGCCACCACGCCTGGATAATTTTTGTATTTTTAGTAGAGATGGGGTTTCACCACATTGGTCAAGCTGGTCTCAAACTCCTGGCCTCAGGTGATCCACCTGCCTCAACCTCCCAAAGTGCTGGGATCACAGGTGTGAGCCACTGCGCCCGATCTAATTTTTCCCTTACAGAGGTAAATAGATTGTTTCCCTACTTACACTACCATTACTTTTTTTTTTCTTTGGAGACAGAGTCTCACCTGCTGCCTAGGCTGGAATGCAGCAATATGATCTCAGATCAATGAAACTTCTGCCTCCCAGGTTCAAGTAATTATCGTGCCTAAATTATAACATAATCCCAAGTAGCTGAGATAACAGGTGTGCACCACCATACCTGGCTAATTTTTTCTTTTCTTTTTTTTTTTTTTTTTTGAGATGGAGTGTTGTTCTGTCGCCCAGGCTGGAGTGCAATGGCGTGCTCTCGGCTCACAGCAACCTCCGCCTCCCGGGTTCAAGCAATTCTCTTGCCTCAGCCTCCCAAGTAGCTGGGATTACAGGTGCAGGCCACCACACTGGCTTTTTTTTTTTTTAATACATTATAGACCAGGATAATTTTTGTATTTTTAAGTAGAGACGGGGTTTCACCATGTTGGTCAGGCTGGTCTTGATTCCCTGACCTCGTGATCCGCTTGCCTCAGCCTCCCAAAGTACTGGGATTACAGGCGTGAGCCACCATGCCCAGCTAATTTTTTGTGTTTTTTAGTAGAGACGGGGTTTCACCATGTTGGCCAGGCTGGTCTCAAACTCCTGGCCTCAAGTGATCTGTCTGCCTCGACCTCCCAATGTGCTGGGATTACAGGCATGAGTCACTGTGCCTGGCCACCAAATTAATTTTTATGCAATCTAAGGCAATTTAGATTTGTATGAATCTGTTTAGACTTCTGACCTGGTTTCTGGACTGTTCTCTGTTCTAGGCTTGTATCTTTCTTTCAGATTATAGGATGATCAACTTTCCAAACATTAATTTTTCAATGCTACCTAAATGAGGCACAGAAAATATCTTTTTTTTTTTTGAGACGGAGTTTCACTCTTGTTGCCCAGGCTGGAGTGCAATGGCGCAATCTCGGCTCACCAAAACCTCTGCGTCCGGATTCAAGCGATTCTCTTGCCTCGGCCTCCCAAGTAGCTGGGATTGTATTAGATGTTAATGGTTTCCCATACTGGAGGATACCGTGTTTATGATTTACATTCTGGTTTCTCAACCCATCACAGCCATTCTTCTTCACAGTATGGCTATGAGATGACTGCCTACAGTCCCTCCACACTCTTCAATTTCTAGAATTAACCCTGGCCAGAAATGAGAGCTTTAAGAAACTCTGAGGCTGGGGACAGTGGCTCATGCCTGTAATCCCAGCACTTTGGGAGGAGCCAAGGCGGGCAGATTGCTTGAGTCATGGGCAACATGGTGAAACCCTGTCTCCACAGAAAATACAAAAATTAGCAAGGCGTGGTGGTGTACTCCTGTAGTGGCAGCTACTCAGGAGGCTAAGGTAGGAGGATTACTGAGCCAGGGAGGTTGGGCCTACCGTGAGCTGAGACTGAGCCACTGCACTCCAGCCTGGGTGGCAGAGAAAGACCCTGTCCCAAAAAACAAACCAACCAACAAATACGTGATGCCCCTATAAGGAAGCAGAATTCAGATGTTAACTGAATGATGATCAACCTCTTGTTAGAAAATACTATGTTTTATTAAAAAATTAAAGTCACCTTGACAATAAAATCACCACACTTTTGAAACATTATTTTCTAAACATCTTTACCTTGTTGGATGCTTTTTCTCCTACTGGTTTACATAAAATATAAGTTGGCCCTTTAGTATGATCTGCTCTGAATCATAACAAAGCAAAATTTAGAAAGAATAACAAAAATAATTCTATCAAAGATGATCGAAATGATCCCTAGCAACTATAACCATAAGTTACAATAAGTGAAATTGAAAATGACTGATTCAATGGATTACCCGCCCAAGTTATTTGTTCAAATGCCAAGAAGCAACTTTCTTACCACGAAAGTGTTTCCATATTTTCTTTTATTTTCTTTACTAGAGAGAAATCTCAGGTGCATTTATTATTCATATGATTAAAGCACACCTCATTAAATTCTGCAAAAAAAAAAAATCTATAAAGCATATTTGGAATCAAAACTGAAAAAAAATCAAGAACCCTTACTTTGTTCTTGGAAAACTTTATTTCAGTTTAAACAACAAAGCAAATGATATTTATGTCATCCAGGGACAGAGGGAGAGTACAGTCATCCTTCATAGCTGTTTCACTGCTGAACTCCAAACAAGAGGTGTAATCTAGGTAGAAGACACTTATTATTCCTGATTATATTCACCTCACAATCTGAGATCATAAAAATTAGTCAAATATATTAAAAACATTGACACGAAGTCACCTCAGATAAACTGAGAAAGTCATGTCTAACGTTTTGGAAAATTCTGTTTCTATTGAATACTCAAATGAATTTTAAGGATCAGGAACATCTTTATGGGGGTTTTTAAGTGTTAGGAACAATGATATACACTTTCATCAGTTTACTATAATTATTAGGATTCAAGATGGTATTTAAAATCTAGATGTAGGCTCAGTGAGTTAATGCCAAAATTGGAAATTTTACATTTTTTTAGAGGAAACACAAAGATATGACTATTTGGATCTTGTCTTAATTTACAATTGATAAGTTCATTTTTAATGCTTAAAAAAAGGGACACGGTAGAATTATGACACACTTGAAAAAGGTCTCAAATAGAATGCTCCCATTAACGATAGCAACTCAGAAATCTAATTCACTCTACAGGATTTTATTTCTGATCAACTAATCAACTTTTATTTTCTTGAGCCTGACTGCTGCTAATTATGTAAAACTTGCCAGATAACTACACATCACTGATTTCCAAGCTCTTCTTCCATTCTATATTTCCCCTTTAACTAAGATGTACCTAAAAATAACAAGGCACTACCAAATAGGTGCAATGGCCTTCAAGATTTCTTTTACTGGCTAGGTGCAGTGTCTCACACCTATAATCACAGCACCTTGAGGCCAAGGCAGGTGGATCATCTGAGGTCAGGAGTTCGAGACCAGTCTAGCCAACATGGCAAAACACTGTCTCTACTAAAAATACAAAAATTTAGCTGGGCTTGGTGGAGGGCATGCCTGTAATCCCAGCTACTCAGGAGGCAGAGGCAGGAGAATTGCTGGAACCTGGGAGAGGTTGCAGTGAGCCAAGATTGCATCACTGCACTCCAGCCTCAGTGAAAGAGGAGATTCTGTCAAAATTAAAAAAAAAAAACAAACCTTTTACTAACTAGTTGATTGTATTCCAGTGAAAGCTAATGCCATTTTTTTTTTTTTTGAGACAGAGTCTCATTCTGTCTCCCAGGCTGGAGTGCAGTGGCACTATCTTGGCTCACTGCAGCCTCCACCTCTTGGGTTCAAGTGATTCTCCTGCCTCAGTCTTCCAAGTTGCTGCAGTTACAGATGTGCACCACCACGCCTGGCTAATTTTTGTATTTTTAGTAGAGACGGGGTTTTGCCCTGTTGGCCGGGCTCGTCTCAAACTCCTGACCTCAGGTGATTCACCTGCCTCAGCCTCCTGAAGTACTTGGATTACAGGTGTGAGCCTCTGTACTTGGTCCAATGCCAAATGTATCCAATAGTCTTTGATTCCAGAATTACTTATAATAGAACACTAGATCATCTACAGAAATCTTTATCAATAATCTAGATAATTTCGTTTCTAGAGGCTGAGGCAGAAGAATCACTTGAACCCAGGAAGCAGAGGTTGCAGTGAGCCAAGATCGCTACACTGCACTCCAGCCTGAGCGACAGAGCAATACTGTGTCTTAAAAAAAGTAAAGGAAAGAAAAGAAAAGGAAAAGGCATTAAATAATAAAAAGTTGTAATTGGGACTATTAAAATATTTAAGCATTCAAGTTTCCATCTTAAATCTTTTATTAAATCTGTTTTTAATAAAAGATAATATAGTTTCTAGATTATTGATCAAGATTTTTGTAGATGATGTAGTATATGTAACATTTTTGTGTATGTTATTAATCAAGATTTCCGTAGAAGATCTAGAAACTAAAATGCATATTAAGAAACTAAAACTTACATCTCATAACCAATTATCTTTCTAAATAATTTACAAACATAAAATATACAATATTATTTAAAATAAATATACATATAATATATAATGTCTACATTCTCATACAGGCTTAAAAATGAGGTAATAAAAACTGATTAAACCTTTTACCATTCTGGAAATGGCTTAGGGAAATGATGGTGAAATATCTTTTTCTTAGGTCTTCATTTTTTCTTTCAATACTTCTAAGTACCTCTTTTTCTATGCTGAAAAATTATGTAAAAAATCCCTAAGCTTTGTTGGATAGTCTGTCATCACCCCAGTTGCTCCCAAATCAAAAGCTCTTTTGTATTCTTGTTCTTCATTTAATACCCAAATATACACCTGAAAATTAGAAGTGTGAGAAGTATGAGAATAAATGTTAAAATACAAAATTATTTTTATAACAGTATCCACTACAATCTTGGTACATTTAGAAATAACCTTTTAAAGTTGTCATTTAAAGAAATCATTAGATGTTTTTTTTAAATTCCACTTTGTTCCTTACAGAAATGAGAGATGTTAAAAAAAAAAAATTCACTGTGCTCATTAAATATACACTGTCCTGGCCGGGCACAGTGTCTCACGCCTATAATTCCAGCACTTTGGGAGGCCGGGGCAGGCAGATCACCTGAGGTCAGGAGATGGAGACCAACTCTGCCAACATGGCGAAACCCAGTCTCTACTAAAAATACAAAAATTAGCCAGTAGTGGTGGCACACGCCTGTAATCCCAGTTACTTAGGAGGTTGAGGCATGAGAATCGCTTGAACTAGGGAGGTAGAGGCTGCAGTGAGCCAAGACTGCACCACTGCACTCAGCCTGGGTGACACAGTGAGACTCCATCTCAAAAAAATAAAGAGAAAAAAAAAAATACACACACACACACACACACACACACACACACACACACACACACACTGTCCCACCTCTCTGGCATCAGCTGTTCTGTACATAAGAGGAATCTAGCTTCAGAAATGCTAATCCTTCATTGCTAACTGTAAGGAAGAGCTTAAAGGTCCTCATTTGTGGGTCAGTAAAGCAGCATCATCAGAGTCAGGGGCCAAATTAAAGTCAGTTAAAAGTTCTTGCTCTTTATATTCGTGTTAAACTGGTGAGCTATGCTGCTTCCAAAATGCATCATTCCAAAAACTTACTTGAATGCCTCGAGCAGTTAGGTGGTCAAACAAAGCTTTCCTCATTAGTAAGCTAGAAAAGAAAAGGCATAACTGTTTTAGGAATTTAGTCCTTAGTCCTAATTGAATCAATTAGAGTTTAGTAATTCCTAGTTTAATTCCAATGCTTCAGCAATAAAATAAATGGTCTCAAGGAATACTGGCTGCTGTGAATTAATTTATGTCTTAATTACTGGATCTCCTTTCGCTGCGGACTGCTGGTTGGTGGACAACCAGAACTTCCTTTTCACTCCTTGCTGCTACCAGATTCATAGAAGACTCATTCTTGTTGACACAGCTCAATGGAAAAGAGGCTGCCTCATTTTCACTGCTGAAGAAGGAGAAAGAGCTGGCTTTCCTTTCTTACTATTAATATGTGTTCCTGACTTTCCAAGTTAAAATAAGTCAGCAAATGCAGGTCAATTTCTATAACATCATAGTTCAGTTACATAATGGATTAGTTTTTTGTAAGCTATGTTAGAAGCATTATATCCATTAATTATACTATCCTATGTCTAGGGAAAAAAACATTTTTTGTTTCAAGTAACTCACTGATAAGTGAACTTTCAGAATACAAATCTCTTGAGCAAGATAGGAATTCATTGTACTGGAAAGATATATACATTATTTCTATTCTGTTATATCTATTAGAACGATTAAATAACAGAAAGTACAAATCATGTGCTCTTAACACCAATTTAAAAATGCATCCTTGTCAGTTAATAGGGTTGAAAAAAGAAAAAAAATGCATCCTGGTTTTATTTGAGGAATCCAAAAAAAATGCATCCTTGAAAACTGGAGCTTACATCAGGAATAAAGCAAAAAATAATAAACACTGATAGATAAAACTAACTGTTTAAGACTCTTTGAAAAAGGCATTAAGGCTGGGTGCGTTGGCTCACACCTGTAATCCCAGCACTTTGGGAGGCTGAGGTGGGCAGATCACTTGATGCCAGGAGTTTGAGACCAATATGGCCAACATGATGAAACCTCATCTCTACTAAAAAATACAAAAATTATATGATGTTCGTTGTGGGCAAAAAAAAAAAAAATACAAAAATTAGCCAGGCGTGGTGGCAGTTGCCCATAGTCCCAGTTACTCGAGAGGCTGAGGCAGAAGAATCACTTGAATCCAGGAAGGGGAGGTTGCAGTGAGCCGAGATCGCTACACTGCACTCCAGCCTGGGCAACAGAGCGAGACTCTCTCTCTCAAAAAAAAAAAAAGGTATTAAATAATAAAAAGTTGTGATTTGGGACTATTAAAATATTTAAGCATTCAAAGTTCCATCTTAAAGCAAGTACAATTATATTGTGATTTTTACTAAAATTAAACCCAATATGTCTAAATTAGGGCATTTTCTTTAAAGTTGATATTCACTCTATAGATGGGATTTCCTTTCTGCTGTTAAGTCTTGGTGCAGAGCAGATTTTTCTGAGAAATGTGCTGTAGGCAACACATACTTTTATATACACTGTGTTGCTATACTTCTTTTCATCATGCTTGGTGGAAACAGCAAGTAAGCAAAAGGGAATGGTTATTTTTTCTAGTTCTACTAACTAGCTAGACAACCCCAAGTAAATAATTTAACTGGGTATATGGGGGCTCACTTTTCTCATGAAGTTGGACGAGATTATCTCTCAAGATTCTTCCTAAGGTTTTGTGATTAGTTATTAAGATAGTTCTAAATGATTCATATACATTTTGCATAGTAGGTACTCAATCTGTCCTTGTTACAAATTACATGTGGAAAGCTTGCAATAAATTTTAAGTGTAGTATTTAATAAATATAGCTGAAGCAATAACTTGCATATTAAGAAACTAAAATTCTTACAGATCAGAAAGCCAGATGAGAAACTTTTGACTTCTGGACATGGTGTGTGGTTCTTTTAGCCTAGGGTAAAATAAAGTTTGAATTACAAATTAGAAACACAAAAATATATCAATGTGATACAATAAAACAAATTCAAAAATGAAAACAGTGCCTTGTACTTCGTATATTCTCAAAAAAGATTTGTAAAAAGGATAAAAACAAGCCGGGCGCGGTGGCTCAGGCCTGTAATCCTAGCACTTTGGGAGGCTGAGGCGGGCAGATCACCTGAGGTCAGGAGTTTGCGACCAGCCTGACCAATATGGTGAAACCTCGTCTTAAAAAAAAAAAAAAAAGGATAAAAACAAAATAAAGTCCAGTTCGGTTCTGTTTCCACTGGTCTCAAGCTAACTTTTTGCTATCCCTATTCAAAAGTAATAAATAAATTTAAAAATAAATAAATGAATGTCTTTCCAGAGACCCTGGTGCCCTGGGCTCACATCTCTTCTTTTTTGGTGAAATCTTTCTCTTGCTTTGTCTGCTACAATTTAGTATGTGGTAGATTTTAACATACAATGAAACTGTACTATTGATTAAAGTGAGCTGTTTACCGCATGTTTTCCTTTCCTTTAAAATATCTGTAGGCGTGGTGGCTCATGCTTGTAATCCCAGCTCTTTGGGAGGCCGAGGCAGGTGGATTACCTGAGGTCAGGAGTTCCAGACCAGCCTGACCAACATGGTGAAACCCTGTCCCTACTAAAAACATAAAAATTAGCCAGGCATGGTGGTGCACACCTATAATCCCAGCTACTCAGAAGGCTGAGAATCTTTTGAACCCAGGAGGCAGAGGTTGCAATGAGTCGAGATAGCACTACTGCACTCCAGCCTGGGCAACAGACCAAGACTCCGTTTCAAAAAAACAAAAATCTGCAGACCTAGACCCTGTCCTTTGTAATTATCATTTTAAAATTACGTGTGTGTGTGTGTATTTTTTTTTTTTTTTTGAGACAGGGTCTTACTCTGTTGCCCATGCTGGAGTTCAGTGATGCAATCACAGCATACTGCAGCCTTGAACCCTTGGGCTCAAGCAATCCTCCCACCTCAGCCTCTCAAATAGCTGGGATTACAGGCCCATGCCACCATGCCTGGCTAATTTTTACATGTTTTGTAAAGATGGAGGTCTCCCTATGTTGTCCAGATTGGCCTCAAACTCCTAGGCTCAAGTGATCAGCCCATCTTAGCTCAAGTGATTAGCCCACCTCAGCCTCCCAAAGTGCTGGGATTATAGGCATGAGCCACTGCATCCCACCAATAATTATCTTTACTACTAAAAAAGTGTATCTGGGCCGGGTGCAGTGGCTCATGCCTGCAATCCCAGCACTTTGGGAGGCTGAGGCGGGCAGATCACAAGGTCAGGAGTTTGAGACCAGCCTGGCCAGCATGGTGAAACCCTGTCTCTACTAAGGTTATAAAAAATTAGCTGGGCGTGGTGGCACACGCCTGTAATCCTAGGCTGAGGTGGGAGAATCACAGAGGTTGCAGTGAGCCATCGAGCCATTGTACTCCAGCCTGGGTGATGGGGTGAACTCCATCTCAGCAAAAAAAAAAAAAATGTATATCTGGGCCAGGCATGGTGGCTCATGCCTGTAATCTCAGCAATTTGGGAGGCCAAGGTGGGCAGATCACTTGAGGTCAGGAGTTCGAGACCAGCCTGGCCAACATGGTGAACCCCCGTTTCTACTAAAAGTACAGAGAAATTAGCCAGGCATGGTGGTGGGCACCTGTAATCCCAGCTACTTGGGAGGCTGAGACAGGAGAACTGCTTGAACCTGGGAGGCGGAGGTTGCAGTGAGCCAAGATTGTGCCTGAGCGACAGAGTGAAACTCCATCGCCAAAAAAAAAAAAGTGTTAAATAAAGTACAAGTTCTTTTTTCCCTAACTCTGGCCCCAATGGAAAGTCCTGGCTGCAACTCCAGGAATCTTAAAGATTTAGTACCTCAAATACTGATTACCTCGTTAAACAATCACATGTTGTCTTAGGAAGTATCCACTGTTTTCGACAGAAGTCTTAAAACACACAAAAGATATCCTACCTGTATCTTAATCCATAATCACTTTTTAGAGAAAAGATTAATTCTATAGAGTTTGTTCTTATGTCTGTATTTCAATAATACTTGCTTCTAAAAGGAACACATGAAGATAAATATAGAGCAAACAGTCTACTCTAGGCCAGAGGAAAGCTAAGTAGTTTAGGAATAAATGTTTATTTATTTATTTATTTTTAGATGGAATCTTGCTCTGTTGCCCAGGCTGGAGTGCAATGGCACTATCTGGGCTCACTACAACCCCCACCTCTGGGGTTCAAGTGATTCTCCTGTCTCAGCCTCCTGAGTAGCTGGGACTACAGGTGTGCGCCACCATGTCCAGATAATTTTGTATTTTTAGTAGAGATGGAGTTTTACCACGTTGGCCAGACTGGTCTGGAACTCCTGACCTCAGGTGATCCAGCCACCGCGGCCTCTCGGAATGCTGAGATTACAGGTATGAGCCACCTCTTTCGGCCAGGAATAAATGTTTAAGGATCACTTTAATCTAGCAAATAAAATAGGGGTTTTTTTGGTAGATAAGAAGTGTTTTCTATTGTTTTATCAACAGAATAGGGAGGCTGAGGCAGGAGGATCGCTTGAACCTGGGAGGCAAACGTTACAGTGAGTCGAGATGGTACCATGCACTCCAGACTAGGTGACAAGAGCGAAACTCTGTCTCAAAAAAAAGTATCCTATATAAACTTTTCTTTTCCTATCTCCAGAGATTTTTATGGTAGTGGGGGTGGTGGTTTTTCTTCCTAAATGTATTACAGTAACACCACTGTTTAATTTGGAGTTTAATGGAATTTCAGCTGGGTAAAGCTGTCAATGAAGTAGGAAGTAGTAAGGGAAAGTAGAGGGCAACTGTTATTTCATGTGAGAATAAAAGAATTACTGACTTTCTGTAATTAAACTAAATTCTTTTATCTGATTTCTGACCCTACAGGCACAGGAAATCATTATAATCTAAAATGGGTCCTGATCATTTGTTTTAGAGAATGTGTCTTAATCATATAAAAATTCATAATATAGGTCAGATGATAGAACATGGACATCACTACAGAAACCTCTTCTTCATCACTGATATTGATATTAGTGAGCTTTTATCTTAGTCCTTCTGTAATTGATAATTGATTTTAAAATAAAAGAGTAACCACTTACTTCAGTATAATAGAAGGCATTGGGATTTCAAAAAACTGTTCTCGAATGGGCACAAAGGGCAAGAGGCCAGTGAAGAAAAGGCCAAGAATGAGCAGGACACGTTGTAGACTGAAGAGTATAGGAATATCTGAATTCTAAAAGACACAAACAATATTACATGTTGCTTTTACAACTGCTCAAATAAAGAGGGTTACTTCACAACTTTCAGTATTTCCCAAGACTATATCTTGACATCTATTGCAAGCATTCCCTGGATTATGAATATTCATTTTCAAATACGCCACACTTAAAAGTGGCTAGTCCTTGACAAATGGGTCAGGATTGATCTTGGAGCCTTATAGTGTAATGATGTTACTAAAGTTTCTCTATTACTTTCTCTGCCTTTGCAATACTACTTCTGTCTGTTGGTTACAGTATTTACAGCTAAAGACTAAACATGTCAGAATCCAATGGAACAAACTGAAAAGATGAATATATGGAATATTCAGTAACTTTACTTCTGTTTAAAAAATATATAGCTACATATCTCCATATGAGTATATATAAATACATATCAATACTGTTGGAAATGTCATCATTTAGCTATGTTATGAATCAAATATCAAATATAAATAGGATTTTGTAAACTAGTCCAAGAATCTAACCACCATTTTAAGTTTCTATTGGAAATGTGCTCAATATCCCAAAACTTTTAAAATGCAAGATAGACATATATATATATGTCTTTTATATATATATATACACACATACACACATACATACATATATATACATGTATATACATATATACATACATATATATGTATATACATACATATGTATATACATGTATATACATACATACATACACACATACTTTTTAATTTTGCTAAAATACACATGACAAAGTTTAAGATCTTTTTTTTTTTTTTTTTTTGATACGGAGTCTCACTCTGTCACCCAGGCTGGAGTGCAGTGGCACAATCTCAGCTCACCTCAACCTCTGCCTCCCGGGTTCCTGCAATTCTCCTGCCTAAGTCCCCTGAGTAGCTAAGATTATAGGCCTGCATCACCATGCCGGGTTAATTTTTTGCATTTTTAGTAGAGACAAGGTTTCACCAAGTTGGCCAGGCTGATCTTAAACTTCTGACCTCAGATGATCCACCTGCCTTGGGCTCCCAAAGTGCTGGGATTACAGGCATGAGCCACCATGCCCAGCCAAAATGTAAGATCTTAATCATTTTTATTTATTTATTTTTTCACCACCCCAACCTCCTGCCCCCCAGCAAAATTGAATGTTAATCATTTTTAAATGTACAGTTTGGTGGTTTAAGTATATTGACACTGTTGTGCAACCAAAGTCCAAAGTCTTTTCATTGTGCTAAACTGAAAACAACTCTATGTCTTTTTTTTTTTTTTTTTGAGACAAGGTCTTATTGTCAACCAGGCTGGAGTGCAGTGGGACAACCAAAGCTCACTGCATTCCTGACCCTGGCTCAGGTGATACTTCCATCTCAGCCTCCTGAATTATAATAGATGGGACTACAGGCATGAGCCACCACGTCCAGCTAATTTTTGTATTTTTTAATAGAGATGAGATTTCACGATGTCACCCAGGCTGGTCTCAAACTCCCGGGCTCAAGCAGTTCACCTGGCTCAGTCTCTCAAAGTGCAGGGAGTATGGGTGTGAGTCACCTCGCCCAGCCAACTTTATACCATTAAACAACAAATCTCCATTCCCTCTCTCCTTGCCCTCGTATGTACATATGATAGACCCATGTGTGTATGTATATATATATACATATATATGCATATATATATTACACAGAGCGAGAGCCTGTGTAATATATACATATACACATGGGTCTATCATATATATATATACACATATATATATTACACAGGGTCTCGCTCTGTCACCCAGGCTAGAGTACAGTGACTGGATCATGGCTCACTGAAGTCTAGACCTCCCAGACCCAAGTGATCCCACACCTCAGCCTCCCACACAGCTGGGACTACAGACACATGCCACCATGCCGAGCTAATTTTTCAAAAATTTTTTGTAGAGTCAGAATCTCATTATATTGCCCAGGCTGGTCTTGAACTCCCAGGTCCAAGCATTTCTCCCACCTCAGCCTCCCAGAGTGCTGGAATGACAAGCGTGAGCTACCATGCCAGGCCCTGCCATATTTGTTTTTAAAAAACAAAAATCATGCTTACATTGAACTTCTAATAAAAACATATTTTTAAAATCACATAAAAGCAATTTATTTTAAATAATTAGTTCTAGGCTGGTCGTAGTAGCTCACGCCTGTAATCCCAGCACTTTTGGAGGCTGAGGCAGGCGGATTACTTGAGGTCATGAGTTCGAGACCAGCCTGGCCAACATGGTGAAACCCCATCTCTACTAAAAATATAAAAATTAGCTAGATGTGGTGGCATACAGTGGTAACCCCAGCTACTCGGGAGGCTGAGGCAGGAGAATCACTTGAACCTGGGAGATGGAAGTTGCAGTGAGCTATCACGCTACTGTACTCCATCCTGGGTGACAGAGTGAGACTCTGTCTCAAATAAAACAATAAAAAAAAACTAGTTCTAAATTATCTACTTCTTTGTTTTAAAAAAAAAATAGAGTAAATAAGTTTGAGAATTTATTTTGCCCCTTTGTTACGTGGTGCTTTGTAATGTTTTTGGCTTACTTAATACAGGTGTTTCAACTGTAACATAATATACAAGTCACTGAAAAACCTTGAGTTCTGCAAATTCATACACTAAACATAACAGAGCTTATAGGAAAAACAGGGTTAGGGGCTGACCTTCAAAACTTAAGGCTGGCATGGTGGCTCACACCTATAATCCCAGCACTTTGGGGGGCTGAGGGGGGTGGCTCACTTGAGTTCAGGAGTTTGAGACCACCCTGGCCTCGATAATAATAAGAATAATAACAAATTATTCTTAGTAGAATACTTTTAGTACTCTAAGAATACAAAAATTAGCCAGGCATGATGGCAGGCGCTTGTAATCCCAGCTACTCTGGAGGCTAAGGCAGAAGAATCACTTGAACCTGGGAGATGGAGGTTGCAGTGAGCTGAGGTTGTACCACTTCACTCCACTGTGGGCAAGAGTGAGACTGTCTCAAAAAAAAAAAAAAAAAAAAAAAAACTTGGCTGGGCACAAGTGGCTCATGCCTGTAATCCCAGCACTTTGGGAGGCTGAGGTGGGTGGATCACCTGAGGTCAGGAGTTCAAGACCAGCCTGACCAACATGGAGAAACCCCATCTCTACTAAAAAAAAAAAAAATTAGCTGGGCATGGTGGTGGGATCTGTAATCCCAGATACCCAGGAGGCTGATACAGGAGAATTGCTTGAACCCACGAGGTGGAGGTTGCAGTGAGCCAAGACTGCACCACTGCACTCCAGCCTGGGCAACAGAACAACACTCTGTCTCAAAAAATAAAATAAGGAGAGAGATCCAAGATGGCCGATTAGCAGCAGCTCAGGATTGTAGCTCCCAGTGAAAGCGCAGAGAGCGAGTGGACGCCACAATTTCAGACGAATTACTGTTGCCCACAAACTGGGAGATACCCAGCAGAGGAGCCACACAGGTCGCCAGCATGACTCTTTTGGCCGGCACAGCTGTTTCGCCGGTGCCCCAGCGCTGCGCTTCTCAGTGTGGAGTATACGGGACTGGGTGCCCTTTGAGTTGGGCTCAGCTGGTCCCATCCCCACAAGGAGAACAGCAATTGGAAGCGCTGAGGACTGAGAGTTTCACAGTAAGCACAGCTGAACCCGGGAAGGCCTAGCTCTGTGGGGAA